>LBNU01033354.1:143428-157151 GCA_014162995.1 Artemisia annua
TGTGTATACAAGTTGCTTATCTTCACAGGTTCCCTATTCGATGATTACATAAAGGGGAAGAAGTTAACATGAAGATTATTTGCAACTTATTTATGTTTGTTTCATTCATGGAGATGATAACATCTCAACTTCTTTATTTAAGGGGAAGTTCGTACACGACTTTGTTTATTTTGTCATCATTAAGAAGGCAAAATAAATATAAGAATGAAACAATAGGGTTTGAAGATTATCATCATTGAAGATTGCTGAATTCATGAAGATAGTTTTGTAATATCAAATAGGGGAAGATTGTTAGGTCATATACAATCGTGTATATGTGATTTGATACAACAAAACTACATATGCTTCAATGAAGATAATTGAAGGACTAAATATGCACAATGAAGATTCTACAAGCTGGTGGAGTATATGCAAAATACTTATCTTTATTAGAAGATTCCAGAAGATTGTTTTACTTGTAGGATAAGTTTGTAACCCTAGCATCTCTATTATATAAAGAGATGATAGGCACGTATGTTTTATGTAGAAAAATATCGACACACACAAATATACACGTTCCACAAGTTATTAGTTAGTTAGTTCATAGCTTCAAGGTTGTAAAACCCTATCACAATTAAGAGTGATCGTATTAATAATATTGAAGCTTGGTTTGATATTATTATTGTGTTCTTATATTCTTATTGTTTGTGTTCTTCTAAGCCTTACTGAGTAGATTCCGCATACTCATTAAAGTTACAGGTAGAATTCCACTTAGTAGCTTAGGATTTATCCGAAGTTGCTAAACCCTTTACAAGTTAAAGGTTAAAGATCCATACTACAACAATCGTCTACGAATTGGGATCTACACGTGGTATCAGTCGCCAGGGGGAAATTCTACATAAGAAGAACGATTACTGATCCAGTGAAGTTTGCAGTGATGGCCACTTTTTACACATCATCCAGTGATCCAACCAAGAAGGTAAAATTCTGTGTTAACTGTCATACTTCTTATCAAACCTTGCTTAAAGATCTTGAACTTGAAAAAGAGAATCATAGAACAACTAGGTCTGAGAAACTAGGGTATATATTTACTCTAGAAGAAGTAGAAGCTAAAGTTCTTGTTTATAAAGAGAATGAAGAAGCTTGGACAGATAAGTACAACCAACTAGAGTATCAATTAAAATTGAGTGATTGGAAGTTAGGTTGTAAGATATCAGAAGTTGAAAAACTCACCAAGGAAAGGGATGATCTTTTACAAAAACTTGCTAGTTTGAATGAATCTAATCAATCTTGTGAATCTGTGAAAAGTGAATGTTTAGGTGAGAAGAATGATACACTAGAATCACCTACACAAACTGATAAGATTGATAGTAATAAGGTCATCATTGAAGATTGGGTTGAACGTGATGATAAAGTAGTTCCTGAAGGTTTTTTAAAGGTTAAAAAGAAAAAGAACTTGAAGTCTGTGAAGTTTGCTGAACCTTTAGAAACCAAACCTGTTAAAAGTCACAAAAAGTCTGATAAAAACCCTAGGAAAAACAACTATAGTCCTAGAGGTAATCAAAGAAACTGGAATGGTATGACAACTCAAAAACTAGGAAAGAATTTTGAGTTTCAGAATAAAGCTTGCTGTGTTTGTGGAAGTTTTGATCATCTGCAGTATACATGTAAACACAAGAAACCAGTTAGTGATCAAAAGCAGGTATGGAACAACTCAAGGAGGATTAACCATAGGAATTTTTCATGAGATTCTAAATATCCTCAACAAAGAAGGTCTTTTAACCCATCAGCAGTACTTACTAAACAAGGATTAAAACAACTTGCTAAGTCTAAAGTGACAAGATCAGTACTTTCTCAAAGTACTGATAGGTTATCTCAAAGTACTGCTCAGCCAAAAGAAAGAACTACTAGGCTGAAATCTGAGGTTAATGTTATTAAGGCTTCAGCTAGATGGGTTTGGAAACCTAAACAAGAAGAATTAGATGTTTCTGAAAAGAAGAATCCATCAAAGACCTTATCACGATATGATTATGTTGATGCTTATGGAAGATTCAAGTCTATTCTGGCTTGGGACTTCAAAAAGCATTAATTCTTAATGTGTTGTGTGCATAGCAATTCATAGAAAGTGGATGATTGAGAATTGCTATGGTGTATGGTGTCGTGTTTTGGAAAGTGAATAATGTGAGTTAATCGGTTGAATATTTTATTGATGTTGCTGCTGAATGATTGGGTATAGTAAAAGATTTATAAATTGAAGGCTGTCGAGTTTGTTTATCACATGAGGATAGTGGTCAGTCAGAGAATTCAAAGTACTGCTCCATTGCTTTTAGAGTACTGCTCTTTATTTTCAAAGTACCGTTTATCGAATGAAAGTACTGCTNTGTGCCTTTCAGATAATAAACTGAGTAGCAGAGTTGTTGGATGACGTAGCTTGTTCCTTAGATGCTCAGGTAATTGTTCCAAGTAGTTGGCATACATAATGCTGATGAACTCCCCCCATCCAGATATATACTAATTAGTAAGTGTGAAGCAATTACTGCCGTAATGACTATTGGATCAATTGAGGGTGTGAATTCTTCACATGTAAGTATCCCTTGCTTATGCTTGCCCCTGAATGTTGTTTCTGTAAGGAGTTCCTGGTGTTTATCATGTAGAGATGCAGTAGCTCGGCTTCCTTTCCACTTATCCGTTTCCTGGCTGCCTCACATAAATGCTCAAGTTTTTTAGCCTGGATTGCCTTTTCAATTTCTTTCTTTAGTTCTCTGCATTGATTATGTCGTGGCCATGATCGACATGCAACTTAAAAAACTGTCTTATGTTTCTCTTGCTCTATTCTCTTAATGGTGGAGGTCATTGCCATTTGTACACGACTTCCTTCTCTGTCGCCAGGATTTCAGCTGGCACCTTTGTTTGTTCTCAGGAGGGCTTCTCGTGCTTCAATCCTAGGATCAGGATGACGCTCTTCCCGTACCTGATGTGTTTTCCTGGTATTTCTTTTGGCCTGGTAACTTGTCACATGTGATAGCATCAAATGAGTATTGTATGTATATATACCATTTATCCCATGTATATTGCTTATTTATCGTGCTTTTATATGAGAATCATTACTTAATTGCTCAACTTTATGATTTTTAGTATTTATGGGGAAATATTGGAAAAGACACGATAAAACGATATTATTTGGAGAAAATAAAGCAAACATTGTTTCTGGAGGGAGATACAGTGTATCCATGCTAATGAGGATACGTCGTATACTTAACTCATAAGATATCAAGAATTGATCGTACTCAGAAGAATATGGTGTATTAATTTATTGGAATATTCCGTATATTATACTTAGCCATTTTGAAGATTGTTACTTTTCTGAAGAATACGTCGTATCAGATTCTGGAGATACGCCGCATAAAAGCCCTAGCTCATGAAGACCCAATACGCGCTTTGAAGACATACGTCGTATACTTGCCTAGGAGAAAATCGAGAGAAGAAATGAAACCAAAAAGAAAAACCAATTTTACGTGATTACCTTAGAGGGTGCTTCACTGTTTTGATAATAACTTCTTCATTTGGACTCCGATTTAGTTGATTCAAATGGCCACGGAAAGGGAAAAAGGATATCTACAAGCTGGAGTTTAAATACGGCATATTGAGCTTGGTGAATACACCGTATTGATGGCCGAATAACAGCAGGCTTATATTCAGCATTTTCTTGGAGACCACTCTAACTCAAGTCTATAAATAAAGCCCTAAACGCCTAGGGTTATAATAATTCAGTCTTTGGGACATTCCTAAAGGCTTCCAAATGTCCCAAAGAGAATAAGAAACACGTCCAAGTTCTATATCATCCACAAAGAAGAACATCTCGATTCATCACAACATTCTTTATCATTCGGTTTGCGTATTAATTTTGTCTATGAATTCTATTAGCCTTAAATGTGAAGCGTTATTCTGGAATTGCATTAGATTCATTAGTTACACATACGCAGGGACTAGTTTAGTCATTTGTGTAAACCTTAGCGAATGTTGTTCTATAAATACACTCCTAGTTGCAAATAGGAGGGGTGGAAGCTCACATTAATATTCATAGGGTGTTTGTGTTTTATTCCTTCTCTCTAGAAAACATACACATCTGTCCCTTTCTTAATCTAAAAAACATCATGTCTTTCTCTTATTTTGAGTTTCCCCGACCTGCCGAATCACATACATTAACAATCTTTTAGATCCTACAATTGTTAGACTTAAAAGTAACGCCATATTCGGGAATTGCACTAGATTCATTAGTTGCACATATGCATGGACTAGCTTAGTCATTTGTGTAAACCTTAGCATATGTTATCCTATAAATACCCTCCTAGTTGCAACTAGGAGGGGTTGAAGCTCACATTGTAATCGTCATAAGGTGTGTGTGTTTTATTCCTTCTCTCTAGAAACACACATATTTCCCTTTATTAATTTTTTTGGTGCAAATGGTGAATGTATTATTAATTATCAGCAACTGCTACAAATAAGAGTAGAATCAAGATTGGACCAATCATTGATATACAAAATATGAAGCTACAATTCGAATTCTAATCAATACGAATCTAGGATATATGTCAGACCTTTCATAATAGATATCCTAGAGAACTCAGACATCATACTATCACTTGACCACAACAGATACATCAAACAGATACATCTACCTTTTCAATACTGCAATCACCATTTGTGCACCTACCATTTAGCTACATTTCCCCATCTCCAATCCATTAAGCCACTCAACCTGCCACCACAGTAACTAAATAGATATGGAGTGAGGCTTCACTAGGAACCCATAACCCATCCATGGGGGGGCTCTTCTAAACAGCCTACATTTCCCTCTCATAGGAAGGCTTCAACTGTTTAGAAACACACACCCTCCATGATGACCAACCATTCCTCCTTTGATGATGCATTGGGGGGACCAAGAAGGTTCATCTTTCACACCTCTCTATTCCCCCCATCATACACCATCCACCCAAGCTACTTACCCTTCACAGTGATCAACATCTCTATTATGGTACATTCCACTGAATTAGACCTCCTCACTTTCCCCATATGCTTAAGTATTTCCTCCCAAGGCCAAATACTTGAGACATATGATTACTAAGAAGGTACAATCTTACCAATGGAACTCCAAGAACAAGATTTGATCCACTGTAGTAGCCTGCATATTCATTCAGTGATGAGATACTTCATAACCAAACACTCCATTACTCAGCAATGTTACATACTCCATCTTAATTCACAAGTATGAATCAGTCTTTCCTGTATACTCATTCACAAATCATCAAAACATACCCAGAATCATTCCTCAAGCAGAGATCCCATTGTTTTTAGCAACAATATTAAGCCTTATGTTCCATCTTGCCTGAGTATCATAGACAGCTTTTGATGGTTTGACTTTAAGGCTTATCAATCTTAGTTTGATAATTTCCTCAAAAACTTTATAAAGTTCTTCCACTTCTCTGTTACCCTTAAACAATCTGTAGTTTCTTTCTTGCCAAATCAGATAAACACTTGCAGCCAATCCAAGTCTTTGAACAATACTGCCAATGTAATTACCATTATTATGACTAGAAAACTGACTAACAATATCATTCCAATTGGAAGCTTCACACCTCAGTACCAGTTTATCCTTGACTTTCACCCAGAATTTCATTGCATACTCACATTTAAAGAATAAATGGTCATGAGAATCACAATCATTATGGCAAAGAGAGCATACCACCATGTCATATGAACCCCAACTCTTTATTCTGTCTTGTGTCATGAGTCTATTTTGCACAGCTAACCAAAGAACAAATGCCTGTTTAGGGATGTTTTGTGAGAACCATATTACCTTATGCCATGGAGCAGCTCCATTCACATTATGCATATCCTCATAGGCTTGTCTTACTGAGAATTCACCCATTTGACCATTATTCTTCTTCCACATCAGTCTGTCACATTGTGATTCTTCCAGTAAAGGAGCTTGCAACTGTGCAATCAATGGAAATTTTTCATTCCATTCAATAGGCCAACTCCAATTTTCATTTATCACCATATCATGTACATTTAGGTTGGCTGGAAGTCTTGCATCATACATATCTCTATAGGTTACCAAACTGCTCAGGCTCCCAATATTGCTCCAGTTGTCAAACCACAAGGAAGTTGTTCTACCATTTCCAATTTTCATAATCATGTGATTTCTAGCAACCTGCCTTTGCTTCAATAAATTCTTCCACCCCCAACTATCAGTGTTTTCCTCATTAATAGCCCAGATACTTCTTCCCCTTAATTTGACAGTATTGACCCATTTAACCCATAGAGAATTTTTGTCTAAAGCTATATGCCACAACTGTTTTAAAATCATAGCTTTATTCTATATACTAAGATCTTTTAAACCCAATCCACCATACTTTTTAGGCCTACATATATGATCACATGCCACTTTTGCTTTACCTTTAGAAGTATCACCATGATTCCATAGAAATTTCTTCAGCAACTTATTAATGTCATGAATCACAGTGCTTGGTAGGAGAAACACAGAAGCCCAATACACATGAATAGACTCCAGTACTGAAGCAACAAGCTGCAATCTACCAGCATAAGACAAACATTTGTTCTTCCAATTATCAATTCTGGATTTGATTTTGTCTAACAATACCTTACAGTCTTTAACTCCAAGTCTTCTTGTGATTAAAGGAACTCCAAGGTATCTTACTGGGAGTTTTTCAACTCTAAATGGGACCACATCCAGAATATTTTGTTTATCTTCCTCTTTTAAACTCCCAAATATAACAGTGCTTTTGTTATAGTTTGGTAATAATCCAGAAACAAATCCAAATTCTTCCAAAGCATCCTTGTAGAATTTAACTGAATCTCTATTTCCATGGCAGAACATAAGTAAGTCATCAGCAAAGCAAAATTGAGTAATTTCAGACTTTTACACCCAAAGTGGTACTTGAAATTGTCACATTCATTCATTTTCTTTTGCACAATTAAGTTCAGTATCTCCATTACAAGTGTGAATAGATATGGTGACATGGGATCACCCTGTCTCAAACCACTTCCACCTTTGAAATAGCCAACACTTTCACCATTTATGCAAATAGAAAAAGATGTAGTAGTAACACATTTCATTATCCAACCCACCATCTTCTCGTGAAAGCTAAATCCTTTGAGTATGTCTTCCAAAACTGCCAGTTAACAGTATCATAAGCTTTTTGGATGTCAATTTTTAAAGAAACTCTATTTGGCCCTTCCTTTCTGTCATATCCTTTAAACAACTCTTGAGCTAGCAGTGTATTATCCTGGATTTGCCTTTTAGGTATAAAGGCACTTTGATTCATACTAACCAGCTTATTCAATGAACCTTTAATTCTTTCAGTAATGATCTTGCTTATGCACTTGTATAGTACATTGCAACAAGCAATAGGCCTATACTCAGAGACCTTTGAGGGAGAATTGGTCTTAGGAACCAGAGTAATAAGAGTGGAATTTATCTCCTTTAACATCCTGCCAGTATCAAAGAATTCTTTAACTGCATAACAGATATCTTTACCGACTATACTCCAAGCTTTTTTCAAAAATCTAGATGAAAACCCATCAGGACCAGCAGCCTTGTTATCATCTATATTGAACATAGCCCTCTTAATTTCCTCATCACTAACATTCCTCACCATATCATTTGCTTCACCATCAGTTAGTTTATTCACCAACAAACTTCCAATATTAGTAATTCTGTCAACAGGAGTAGAGACTCCTACGAACTTTTGGAAATGACTAATAAATTGACCAGCCACAGCAGCACCTTCATATCTATTACCCATTTCATCATTAATAGCCCCAATTCTGTTCTTATGCTTTCTGTTCTTGATGGTTTTGTGAAAGAATGAGTTGTTCCTATCACCAAAGCTTAACCATTTGATTTTTGCTCTTTGAATAGTTTTTCCTCATCTTTTACAACCTCTTCATACTCTTTCAATACTTCACATTCCACCATTCTCAATTTCTTGTCATTTGGGTCATTATCAATCTTAGTTTGCACCTCCTTGAGCTGCTCTCTCAACTTCACCACATTAGCAAATATATCCCCATTCTTCCAAGCCAACTTCAAATGACCCTTTAAATTTCTAAGTTTTTTAACTGTTCTGAACATATGGCAACCATGCCATTGATCTATCCAGTACTTTTCCACTAAAGGAAAGAATTCTTCTTTATCAGCAACAAAGTTAGCAAATTTGAATGATCTTTTCTTTTGCTGAATAACTTTAGGAATAACAAGAAGTACTGGATAGTGGTCAGATATTAAGTAAGGTAAGAATAAAATATAGATTTGAGGGAACTTACAGATGACCTCTTCATTTCCCATGGATCTATCCAGCTTTTTTAATACCCCTGCATAATCTCCAGCTCTTACTTTATGAAGGTTTTTAGTCCATGTGTAGAAAAGCCCATTGCTAGAAATACCTTCAATCTCAACTTGATTCACACAATCTTTGAACTCAGTCATATCACTTGTCATATAAGATCCACCAGCAGAGTGTTCATTAGGATTAAGAGTAACATTGAAATCTCCTAATAAAACCCAGCATCCATTACCCACAATCCTCTTGTAGATATTCAGATCCTTCCATAACATTCTCCTTTCAATACCACTATTGGCAGCATATACAAATGAGCAGAATACTGTAACATTGCCATCCACTGAATCAATTTTGCACAAAATAGATTGTTTAGCACTATGTATAATAGTCGCACTTACTTCATCACTAGGCCACCCAATCATAATTCTGCAGCCTTTGTCACACTGGTTCATGTTAGTTATCCAATTCCAATTCCCAAATATACTATCACCAACTTTCTGTAGCTTCCTATTCTTCACATGAGTTTCTAATACAGCACATACTAATAAATTCTCGTCCACAATAAAATTTCTGATTTCAGTTTGTTTATCAGAGGTACTCAGTCCTCTAATATTCCAAGCACCAATTCTGCAGTCCATGAAAACACACTTATATCACATCCTTCCCTCCCAAGACTCCATTATCCATTCCATTCACTACATCATTCTTCATACTTTGAGCTATTCCACTAGTATCCTCATATACATCCTCCTCTATCACAACTTTTTTGCCCTTTGTTTCAATCATTTCCATACTCTTTTTTTAA
Organism: Artemisia annua; assembly: GCA_014162995.1. Classification (NCBI taxonomy): domain Eukaryota; kingdom Viridiplantae; phylum Streptophyta; class Magnoliopsida; order Asterales; family Asteraceae; genus Artemisia; species Artemisia annua. The sequence continues at coordinate 152,579 of LBNU01033354.1, forward strand.
TATGCATACATATTTATATCCCATTTTCCTATTTCTTCTTCAGTAGGGGTTCTCTTATTTCTCAGGAATTCATCCACAACTTCCTTATTACACAGCTCCTGCAATTCATTCTGAATATGGATATCATACATTTCAATAACAGAGTACTTATTAGATGTCCTTTTTATTGCTTCCAAAATTTCTCGATGTACTGACCAGGCTTTTCTGTTAGGACTACTACCCTTTTCTTCAACATGTTTGTTTGTTTTTGTGTTCTTCTCAGGGCTTTTGTCTCCACTCTTAATATCTTCTTTACTCACTGTCTTCTTAGGTTGAAATTCATGCTTAGCAGCTGGCTTCACATTATTAAAACCTTTTCTACTACCTCCAGTCTTATTATGTTGAGGGTTATGTTTGAAATTTGGTCTTTTGACTTTATTATCTAACACTCCTCCTTTTCTGTAATTGACTTCTTGAAATCCTTCCATATCAGCACTTGTATTCTTATCAGTTTCATTCCCACTATTATGCACCTCCTCTGTTTTGTTACTTGTACTCTTAGTTGTATTCTTTCCACATTTATCAGTTGTATGGTCAAAAACACAACAAGTATTGCATTGAGTAGGTTTCCAATCATATATCACTTTGACTGACTTCCTCATAATCTCATCTTTAGCCTCATTCCTATAAACAACATCCACCATCTCTGGCAATTCTTTCTTAGCAGATACTTCAATAAGTACTCTAGCAAAACCAACTTTACCAACTCCTGATTTGCACATGTTTGCAGTAACATTATCCATGACCATGGGCCTACCAATTCTACTTGCCAAAGCACTGATTCCTTTAGTGGTCCATGCTTCTAATGGCACATTACATAGTTTGACCCAAATTGGTAGACTATCAGGTTCTGTTTTATCCAGAGACATAGCAACATCCCACTTTTGCACAATAAGAGGCTTACTATTGACCATCCATGTACCATTGTTAACAATAAAGTTCAATCCATTCTCATTATGAAATTTCCATAAGAAAATTCCATTATTACTATCAACAATGTCCTTAAACCCATATTTAGCCCACATTTTCTTGAGATGAAATCTAAGCTCATACACTGGCATACTGCAGCCCACAAAATACCCACACAAAGTTAACTCCCACTTCTTAGACCCCTCAGTAACCATGAGCTAATCAAAAATTACCACCTCATTACCATTACTGTCAATCTCAGTGGGAATACTAGTCAATACCTTCTCAACATTATTAACAATAGAACTTGTTGCTTTATAATTTCCATTTTCCATTCTATCCTTTGCCAAATCAGCATAACTAGGTTTAGTTCCTTCATTATTATCACTATCAACTTTACTAGTTTTAACAGTTTCACACTGTACATTCACAGGTAAAGTTGAAGGACTTACATTGCTTTTAGGGCTTGTAGTATCAACACCTACACAATTCTCATTCACCTTGTCACCCTCACTGTACCAGTTATACCAATTTCACACTTATTAGCCATATTCATTTCCTGTACCTCTTGATTAGTACAATCACCACTTTCCTTCCCATCCTCCATATCAACACATTGTTCAGCATTCTCATCTAACCTCTGCTTCTCAGCACCTTCTAGCCCCTCACATTCCACATTCTCCCCTGCATCATTATTCTGACTCAAATTCACCTTTTTTTTACCTTATCTTCCACAACTTCTTTTTCAATTCCATTATTACTCCCATTTGTACCCTTACTATTTCTTTTCCCAGTACTGTTCTCAGAATTCGCATACCTCCATGGTTTTCTAAACATTTCGCCTCAATCCTTTCCTATCTGAAGACATTATCAATTATTCACCACTAAAGTAACTCAAATAGTGAAGAAAACGTGTTAAAAACCCTAGTAATTATAAAGGCAATACTTAAAAAATGAAAATTGAAAATTCACTTTTTGGCGCCAAAAATGAAATTTTCAATTATTAAGTGAAAATTGGGGAAAAGTAAATACGAGTGATCGGAATGAAAAACTGAATCGATCTAACGGAATCAATTAGAAAATTGCTGGTTAGATCATGAGTAATTGAAGCTTTTTGTAGAATTTTAATGGTGGATTTTAGATGAGAAGTTTGTAAGAGGAGAGAGGAGAGAGAAAAGGTGGAGAGAGATGTTTGTTAATCTCGACTTTCCCTTTATTAATCTAAACAACATCATGTCGTTCTCTTATTTTGAGTTTCCCCGACCTCCCGACTCACATAAATTAACAATCTTTTAGATCATGCAATGGGCATCAAAGCTTGGTTGGTATTATTTGTTGATTTTGTGTAGTTCGTATGTTATGTTAAGATTGTTTTACAAAAATTTTACACTGGTAAAAAAAAATTATCTTATGGTTTTGGTAATAGTCTTATACAAGTTTTTGTAGCAAAATGGTCAAAAGTCTTTTACTTTCATTTCTAGTTTAACACAAAACTACTTCTTTGGTCTTATAGTCATTCGTTAACAGTTTTATGTAACACATCACTTTCGTGACTTTTTGCACCAAACCTATGGAGCTTTGTGGTCAAAATGGGCCACAATCACATAAATCAAGACTTGTATACTTAAGAGAAAATCATATAACTCTCAGATTTATTTCGTGTTCTACAATGAAACATCAAACCCATTAAAAGGTCAAACACACGAAAATATTCATCATCGATCCTTTTAGGAAGCATCCTTTCCTTAATATCCAAAACATAAAGAAAAGAAATATAACAATTATGTTATTTTCCTTCTTTGATTCGTTCAAACCAAGAACAAACCGAAAACAACATAACAAAAACCTACCCGAGACCCTAAGGATCTTGAAGCCTTTAAAGTTTTCTTGATTCGGATTATGCTGCAAATGGAAACAAAGGTAAAGGTATGGTTGTGTGTTTGTGTTTCTGTTGTTTGAATTGTGTGATTTCTTATTTGGTTCATAAAGATCAGTCAATGATTGAGATGAGTTTTTGATCGATTTGGTAAAGATGAGTTTGGTAGGTGAGAGGAGATGGTGAAAGGGGGTGGTATGTTTGAGAAGTATGTGTTTAAGGTTAAAGTAAAATGAGAGAAGGTTTAGGTCATAACACAAATTAATGTCGGGTCTCATTTTACCTGATTGATGTTTGGATTGGGTTATCCGATTTTTGGGTATGAATTTGGATTGCAATGTTATATCACAAGATTTGGACTAGACTTGGGCTCTGAAATTGTTATTAAAACATGGGCTTAAAGTACACCTGGCATGGCTTAGTCTTTGGATGATAGTAGTTGCATTTGACACACTTAGGGGTGAGGACCTTGATACTCCTTCTTGACGGCACTTGTTGCCACAAATCCTTTTCCCACTTTGCTTTCTTACTATCACCATTTGTGTTAGATCGTTGTAGCTCGAGGTTGTTTAGACCTCATATTATCTAGGATACACAATAACAAAGATTAACAATATATGCAGCGGAATTAAAACAAATCAATGTTATTAACAAGGTTTTTCACATCTAAGCCTAAAATATTATTTGATCAGAATAATACGGTTACATCAATGAACTGTAACAGGAATCAAGTGATTCTTGAGGCTAAATTAATAAACCCTAACCCTAGAGGGTTTTCCCTAAACCTAGGTTACACACACACACACACACACCCCTTTTTACTTGACTACATTATGGAAGACTTAATATAAAAACCTGTACCCTTGATCTCTTTATATAATAGAGAATTAAGGTTTACAAAAGACTACAAAGGACAAATAAATAAAAACTTCTTTATCAAGCAAGTCCCTTGTGTTTCATTGTTTATTAATTGAAGAATTCTTCCTTTGTTACTTTAAGTCCTTCATGTTTCATTCTTCATGTTTTGTATCATCAAATCAATATTCCCAACAATTTGCGTCTATCTGCTTACTTGGCTCACTCACAACCTTCCTCTTATCACCACTCTATGCTCATCCCTATATATGAGTGCTTTGTTATTATATAAAAGAAAAGATATTTTTATATACCTAAAAATCAAAATCAATAAGATAGAAATTAAAGATCATGAGAGGAGATGAATCAACGGGTACAGGGTAGGAGACCATGGGGAGGCTATAGGCCTGCAGACGTAGTGTCCTTTCCATAAACATGATGTACATCACTTTTTCTTTTCTTTTTAAATCCTTTATAATGCTATTTTTTTTATCCTAAACTAAATATTTACGTTATTACCATGATTTAGTTCAAAAAAGAATATTGAAATAGAAAATTGCAAACGTCTCAAATAAACTTGAACTCACAACGTATTGGTTGTTGGAAACTTACATATCACTAGACTAAAAACCTTGATCATCTCATATCATATTTTACAAATATATCAAACAAGACATTAAATCATAGCCTTTTGATACATGATCTCATATAAATATGTTAGGCCAAATTCTTAAGCTATTTCTACATTATGATCAAGAAAAAAGATTCGATATAGTATTTCATACAAGTGAGCATTGAGATTTCTAATGCTCTTGTTACACCCATATCCCGACAAGGTACTATATATATATATATATATATATATATATATATATATATATATATATATATATA
>LBNU01033354.1:165829-183785 GCA_014162995.1 Artemisia annua
ATATATATATATATATATATATATATATATATATATATATATATATATATATATATATATATATATATATATATATATATATATATATATATATGACATTGTTTGACAAATATAAATTATTGTATTCAAAAGCTACACATTTTCATACCTTATGAACCACCTGAAATTTTTGTACTTTGACATGTAAGATTTTTTCAATCGACTTTAAGTGTCTATGTATGATGACAACATTAGTAGCTTGTTTGGTCAGTACTTTGTAGTATATTAATTGTAATTTTGAATGAGCTTGTACGTAAGGCTAACATCAAATATATGTGTTGTACATTTAGCTTTATTATTTATATTTTTTAAATTGTTGTTTTAGTGTTTGAATGGTTTGTACAATATTTTTTATTATTTGTACTGCTTAATTTAAGTTTAAGAAATGTTTTAGTGACATTTAGAGGAAGAAAAAGGATCGCTCTATTATATGTAGTTAAGATATTGATTGCTTAAATAAAATTATGATCAAATGATAAATATAATTAAAATGTAAAATATAAGAAAAATCACAAATTTTAAATCCATTCACAAAAATAAATTCACATCCTCATCATTTCTTCCTCCTTATTCCCATTCTTCAATAAGTTCACATGTTTATGATAATAATAACTAACAATACCGATCATTTGAACTTAAACACGAATATTTGTAACGATTTATTATACTAATAACATTTGACCTAACACGCTTTAAGCTTTGTTTTTATTTGACAGTCCTTTTATATTCCATACTTTATCAAAGAATAATAAGATCAGGTTATCTCATAGTGCATCTTTTTGTTTTGTAGGTTAGTGACTTAATTGTATATTGTATTGTTATTGTGTTTTGATAAAACGATGTCTTCTCTAAAAGAGTAAAAGAACACATCAATTTTTTTAATACATTTCCAAATAAAACCTAATTTTTATGGTGTTTTGGATAGTGTGTACGCCGATGGTGAAGTGAAAATTAATTTAGTTTGATGGTGAATTCTATATTTTTCTCCGATGTAAATGAGTGTAATATAATAAGATTGTTGTCTGATCTACACGAACTACTGGAAAATAAGTTGAGAGTCGTTAAGGATCATTCAGTTTAGTAAATTTCATGGAGTATGGGTCGGTGTAGGCGGACATACTTGAGACAGATGGTATGCACGTGCACACTTTTCGAAAAGCATGCCAAGAAATATTTTTAATGAAATTTTGATAGTTAATGCTAAGTGGTTACTGGGAAAAAAATCATTGCATTTATAAAGAAAAAAAAAAGATGAAAAAGAAAAGTATTTTTCAGCGTGACTATTTAACTACATTTTCTTTATCCAAGCCGTCGTTTATAACGTTATTTTCAATATAATGATAAACATTTTAATAAATTCCTTAAATCCTATATGAAATATCATAGAAATTACACAGTACTTTCTGGTATGAATGGAGGGAAGATTCCACAAGTAGTTGCAATTGTGATTGTGACAAGTAAACAAGAAAAGAAAATAAGAAAACGTGACATAAGGTTGCGACATAAGTTTGCGTTTACTTGGTGGAAAAAATTCTTGTTTTTCACAAATATTTTATAAAAAAAAAATATATATATATATATATAGATATTGCGTTCAACTCAAATATTTTTCTTCAATTATTTTACAAAACACAAAATATGCATTTCGCAACTAATAAGAGAAACTATAAAACACTTTCTTTTCCCCCCTTATTTTCTTGAGAATAGAAAACACTATGAATGTGTTTTCTATGTTTTGTGAAAAATTGATCTTCTTCCTTTTCTTTACAAATGGTGAAGTAAAATAAATTATATAAAAAAACATTCATTAATGTATGGCGAAAACAAAAACGCACCTGGGTGATCAACACTTTTGGAATACGATACGTGAATGTATGTTTTGCAGTTGTTGAAGGAGCAAATTAGGGTTGTGGGGAAGATGATTTCTACGTGATTTTATATAAGGTTAGAGGGTATATGGGTAAACTTGATTTTTAACAGCCCATTAAAATTTAGAACGCTCTCTTTTGGAGCTGTTTGTTAGAATTAAAAAGCTTGTAACCTGCATATCCAAACCAGCTATTAAATATGAAGGAGCTGTTTGTTACAATTAAAAGCTAATAGCTTCTTAAAAAGCTCTTGCCAAACAGACCCTAAAAATAAAAAAAACTAAGAAATTTTTAGTCTAACTAAACGCACATAACTTACCGCACAATAATTGATTTATTGTTAAACCTCACTAGTATTATATTAGCGGTAGCGTATGAAAGTTCTCCAATAAAAGTACCACCATACAATAAGATTTTGCTTTTACCTTTTAAATTTTGTGATTGTTAGTAAATTTAGAAGTTTGACTATTATTTCCATTAACAATAATTTTGTAATTTTTAAGACGGGAATGCATAAAATAAGAAAAGATCAAAAACCTCAATGGCGTGCCAAGTAAATTCTGTTTTTTCCTTTTGTGAGTGGGTGAGTATTTTTTGTGAGACCCAATATGTGTTATTTTTTTGACTATTATTTCCATTAACAATAATTTTGTAATTTTAAGACGGGAACGTATAAGATAAGAAAAGATAAAAACCTCAATGGCGTGCCAAGTAAATTCTGTTTTTTCCTTTTGTGAGTGGGTGAGTATTTTTTGTGAGACCCAATATGTGTTATTGGTTTTTTTTTTGTTGGGGAGAGGGTTTTAGTTATTGGTGTGTTATTGAGAGGTATGATGTGACGCGGGGCGGCATTGGTTTCTACCTCACCTTGCACTCTAAGATAAGAAAATATCAAAAACCTCAATGGCGTGCCAAGTAACTTCTGCTTTTATTTTTATTTTTTTGAGCGGCAACCAACCGTCTCAAAATATATAAACTACAAATTTATCTCATGGACAATTTTGCCTAAACACAAGAACTGATGGAAATTTTCATTTAGATCAATTTAACGCATATGTTACATGTGTTCATGTTACACACTTCCACTTATTTTCACACCTGAAAAAAAATATTCCCATGTACATTCAAACTGTAAAGATAACCACTGTATCACCTTTTTCTTTGTCCCAATGTGTCCCTTTTTCATTGACAACTATCAATGAACTCACCCGAAGTATTTCTGAAAAAGGGACGTTGAAATCGCTAGTGCATCACCTTGGGCTTTCACAGGGTAAAGCTTTGTATCTTGTTGCCATTTATTTGAGTATGATATCCATTCTTTTCTCCATTCAACTATTTCGAACGTTGTATTTTCCGTTAAGCTTTTAGACATACGATTGAAATACATTGAAGCTCGTGGTAAATAGTAGTCGACCAATAATCCGCTCCACATCTTGTTTGCTGGTCATAGAAAGGTTGACAAAATTTAATATTCATGACAACACAAAGTTTGGAAGTTGCTTGTTGTCTAGTACTTACCATAATCATGAAGCTGACTTTGATTCGTTTTTGTAACATCATACCACATCGTTATTTGTGTTCTTGCATTCCACTCATACTGAAACCACACCGAAATTAGTCAATTAGAACTTCGTTTTGCATAAAATACCAATGTATTATTTAATTTGTCCCCTTTTGTCGTGTACTTATTGGTACATATCAATCACCAAAAGATGACTTCAGGTCTCATTTCATTCATTTTGTAACAAAAAACACTTACAAGATCGACTTTTAAATAAAGTAACTTTTATATGAAAAAGTTATATGAATTGTTATCTTAATATATATTTATATTAAATTTTTATTTTTACAGGTAACATAATAACCTGGACACAAAACCATATTTTAATGACTCGCACTACAAAAAAAAAGGTACACCCACAAAAACGGGACAAACAAAACGTACGTTGGTGTTTATGCAAATAACCCGATAAAAATATAAATCAATGAATCCAGACATATATATATATATAATAAATGTTTAAATAAATTGTCTCTCACCTGCCGCTTTTCTTGAGGGGTTAAAGCTAGTTTTTTGGCGCTTTCAAGCCAGGTTCCAAGAAGGAAATTATCATCTGCAGCAAGAAGTTGATCGATATCGATGATGAGTTGCTCAAACTTTTGGCTATGAGACTTCAAAGCTACCACGTCCTTGTGTTGGAAAGCAATCAGAGCATCTAAATAGACTTGATTCGCAAACTTTGACAGCACTTGTCGAGTTAGATCAACCAAATCATACCTATAATGATTCCATAAGATTGCAAGTATTATAAAGAAAAAAAATAGAGCAAATGGTTCCAAAACCAAGCAATGAAAACTAAACGGATTGTTTTTGCATAACCTAACGTATATAGGATTATAGTCATCATCCATACTTTTTTTTGGTACATCTTAAGTCATTTAGAAGATGGATTCGTATTCCGCTTGGGTCATTTTGTAACCGTTTCTTGGCATTTTTATGCCAGACTTAGTAAAACATACATCCAACATATTTATACATAAAGGGAACATTTTTGTAAAAAGATCATAAATTTTTAAAGTAGGTTTTCACGAATCAAGATTTTTTGTTTTTTTTGGCTACATAATGACTCCTGGGAAATAAAACCACCTTTCAATTATTTGAATGTACAAATTAATAGTACCATCACTAAAATGGGACAAATAAAAAAGCACACTAAATTTCTAAGCAGAAAACCCAAAATTTAATACCTGTAAGTTAGGCTCCCAGCAAGATCCTCGCCTGCCTCAATAAGTAGCTTTAATGCTTTGACAGAATCACTATTTGAGTACCACATATGAGGTTGAGGTAACGTAGACTTAACTTCACTTAAAACAAACCTTCGATTTCTATGCATCGTGCTGAGGCTTTTTTTGTTGTTTTGCCTTGAGAAGCTAGAGTAGGTGTCCGAATATGGGTCCCAATCTGGAAACTTTACGATGTAATCCGTGTTGTGGTCCTGAAAAACATAGAGAAACAACATTAAAACAAGTTCGGGCTGGGTTAACCCGTAAACATATTTGTCCACTTTGAAATTTTATTACAGTATAAATTATTAAATAAAGTTACAATAATAATTTTAATATATGAATAAAATGATAAAGGATGTACACATTAAAGATAAACCTTGGATGACTTTCTGCCTATTTGAGATATAGTACAACCCCAAGTGACCCATTCATAGGTAATGCATTGAAATTTAATCAAACGCTATAGCTAATTCAAGTTGTTCTGTACAACTGACATCGAGAATTAGTATATTTCATAAATACGAAAAACGTACCGCAATTCCATCAGTACAATTATAAATTGTTTGATGAAGAATATCCCATGCTGCTTCAGCTTGTTTCACTGTTTTCCCATAACGTCTATGAGAATAGACATTCAACCAATACTGCGTTAAGATAAATATGGTCAATATTCTTAAAATTGTCATTCAAAAATTTACAACAAAAAAATGAAGTAACAAGAGCAGTTTCTTTACCTCAACGTTAACCTCATCCTTTCGAAATGCCATTTCGGGCATTAACTCGTAGACAACAGGATTGTGTTCTATTCCTTCCATGCACATGCCGACACCAACCTGTATGAAGAAATGAGAAAAGAAACACACAATCATATCTAAAAATAAATATATAAAGCTATTTGAAAATATTTGTTGAATTGCAATAAGAAAATAGAGCATACCATAGTTGAATTTTTACTGACACGTGCAACAATAGGACCAGATGCAAGTGTATCCAATACGCCATACATCTCAATATTTCCTCCAAAGTTGTGTAACATACACCTGATTTACATATGAATCACAAAAGAGAATGAACAACATAAGCAAGTAAATTTTTTTAAAAGTAATTTCGAGGGAAAAGATGATGTTACCACACATAAGGGGTGTCGTAGAATTGAGAGGATGATTCCCACACGGGTTTGACATCAGCAAATAGATCAAGAACTATCATTTTCCCAAATGGAACTGAATGCAAGAGTGCCTGATATACAAATAAATTTAGCAACTCTTCCACCACAAACATCGGACATAATGAGAAAAACATACATACTTTCATTTGTGGCGGCTTCCAGAATGACGAGTCCGTATAAAACAGCCACCCCTGCACAAAACCGGGTCTAAACTGAATGCATATAACCATATACGATGAAATTTTATAACAATTCAAGAAATGAAACTTACCTGCATAAGCCAGACAGCATTCTTATTTGCTTTGGACATTGCTTCAAAAACAGCTGAACCGAGATTTGAAATATATGCTGGATCACTTGTAGGGGGTGTATTTTCGTTGAATGTATCACTGTGTATATGATTGTAATACTTAAGAGATCAAAATTACAGAAATATAAGATACAGCTGAATACGGTTTATAGAAGCTACCAGCTATAAATGTCCGTCACATGTCCATATACTGAAATAAAGAAACAAGTTAAAGAAATCAGTAAAACGGATGCATATGATTATATGAAGATAAGAAATCTATAGACAGGGTCACAGCCACCTTCAATTTGTTTCTTTACAAATGCCTCCCCAATTTGAATAAATAAAGGATCAGAAGGATCGAGAAGGTAAGTACAACACCACCGAGGATTAGCATTAACGGTGTTCCTATTATAAACAAAACATATAACATATTATAAAATGTATTATCTGAACTAAAGGTGAAAAAATAAGCAGGTCAGGTGGATTTCACTGTGTATCTTGAATGATTTTATAAGGTTCTATGCATTAAAAATATACTTTGGGTTACTTCGACCCATTTGAGCGAAAAAATTTTGAACGAAGTTTTTATTTTTAATTATGTGTATAACCCGTTATAGATAAAATGTAATTAACACAGGCTTTAATAAGTTGATAAAACCAACTGGCAAGACATGTGAAATTGTGAATTACCAATCCCCCAGCCTAGTGATATTTGCAGACGGGAATACGTTTCTTAGTGCCACAGGAACGTTTCCGGAAAATGATGGGAGCACTAAAAAGACAATGTCATTTGATCACTTCAAATATTAATAAAAGTTAAGATATATGAATACTATACAATGGTAAAATATGAAAACATTTCAATATTACAAAATAATTACCTGGAGTCATGCCTAATTCAACCATCCGGGCTAATATCTGTTTTTGCAATGCCAATTGCTGATCGAGCCAGTTCTGAGATAATGGCCCACCCCATCTGATACACTCATTAATAAACAAGCAAATCAAAATTCCTTAACGATTTTCTGATCAAATCTAAGTTTATCAAGTGTAAATGATTCAATACTAATCTTCATCATTAAACAAAGAAAGATTGATAAGTAATATGCACTCACGCGTGTAAGTTTCCCATCCGAGCCCATGCAAGAAATGCTGGTCCACCGAAAAAATTGTTCAAATCTTGCGCACTAATATTAAAATCCTGTAATGAAACAGAAATGTTTCATAAATACACTGTACAATTTGGTAATATAGTCGTATTCATTTCAGAATTAACATGCACGTTAGAGGTCATTATGAGATTAAACCATACACTGACTTCAGAAAATTTGAGATAACATTGAGAGTGATTTCAAAAACGACTATAGTAACATAGGTAACAAGAAATATTTTTAATTCACCATAAAAACTTTCTGCCAGATGCTTTCTTGACCAGTAAACGCAAGAGGCAAGTTAATTCCTTGGAGTGCCATCCAATCAATCTCCTTCTCCCATCTTTCCCAATCCCACCAAACATAAGAATCTGTTAATTTAGAAAAAGTGAATCATGTTTATAATCTTTCAAAAATATTATCATAAACTTAATGGTCCTGTTTTCATATTTAAAGCCATTTCTTGAACTTAAAGATTGAATAAATAGTCAGCTTCTTAATTTACATCTATTCAAGATTATCAACACTAGAACAGCATGCAAAATGAAACTTTATTTAACATCAATAACCAGAGGTGCATACTTACAACTTGAAGTGACTACATTCTGATAATAGTTCCAGGGAACCGGACGCTTAATCATAATGCCTTCTTTTTTGACATGTGGCAAGCTACCGGGTGGAGGGATAGATGCTAACTGAACACCACCTGTCTTGTCCCATGACACATGAGCACCACATAAGTACTTTAAGTACCAATGGAGGCCGGATGCTATTTCAACAGCTGTAGTGCCTTGGACCCTGAAAATGTTATGGTCGTTAATGTTATCGAGCATCATGTAGATTTGATATGGAGAATAAGAGGATTGAGGGCAATAAGTAGCTTATATGTACACTATCTCTGGGGATCCATTGCTTGGATTCTCGTAATTTGTGACCCAGAAACAGCTCTTTCCACCACAAACATCCTAGTATTTTAGCCAAATGCCCAAATGGTTAAAAACTAAATTAGGTGATACAAAATAATCAAAATCAGGTGATAATCTGTAACAACACAGGGAATAGTATTTTGACGTGCTTCTGCTATCCGAAGATGTGATAATCAGTTACTTAGTTATTTGAGTGTTTGGCAAATATACTTAGGGAATTACACGTATAGTGACCCCTATATATTCAGAAACTGAAAATCATTTTTAGAGGGTGTTTGAGAATAGCTTATTTACACTGCTTATTTGGGATCATCGAAAGTACTTCTCGTTAAGCAGTGCTTATAACCTAACATAAGCATAGCAATCCCAAAAACCCTCTTAGCTCCATACACCAACACTATAGAGTAAGTTATCTCCTAAAACACAATAATCACTATTAAAACACAATGCCAGACACTAGAGTAAGTTATCTCCGAAAACCCTCTTAAATGATACGAGTAACAACAAAAACATTTCTAAGGAGTTTCTGATCAATGACAACATATATATCCTCACATAGCATTCAAACTTTGGTATATATCCTCACTACTAAACATATAACAACAATGTCCCTAACTCACAAGAGGTCTAGGGTTCAAACCTGAGTAGATACATATTTGGGTAGCCAACAGGCGCGGAGCCAGAAAGTTATGGTCGAGAGGGAAAACTTTCATAATTTTTAGAAACTACACTACAAATTGGTTGGTTAGGGAGGCGAATTATAAAAATAACCACATACTTTAGGAAATTTACACTACAATTTTTTTCCTTAGAGGGGCACGTGCCCCCCCCCCCCCNTCCGCCACTGGTAACATGAACATTTTACATCCGTTTTTTATTCCACAAATTCAAAGCAATCATACAAATACATCACACCCATGAAGCAAACAACACAATTGTTTCCCTGTTATTAATCCAAGATTGAAACTTTTTACATTTATACATAAAATCAACAAACACCCATTAACCAAATTGCATAAACTCACAAAAATAAACAAGATACTTTAAATAATTTAAAGAAAAAAATATTGAACCTTTGAGATAATCTTGAATTCAAAACTTGAAACATGGGTAAGAAGCAATCTTTTAAGAAGACCCTTAGCAGCAGATTCTTGTGACAGTGAAGATGGTTTATGGGTGTCTAAAATTTTACTTAAACCATCAATTGAAGAAGATGATGATGATGATGATAGTGGTAATAAAAGAAGTATAATTAGGAAATATAATTTGGTATTGAACATGGTTTAAGTGTGTTATTATTATGAGTGGAAATTTAGTTGAAAACTTGAAATGAATAGTGTGAAGTGGATAATGGTGTGATTTATTTTTCTTTAGTTTGTCAGAGTTTGGATGATTAGAAAGGGGATAATTTTTTAAAAGGCAATTCTGCGAATTGCTCAGTCGCTCAGGTTTTGAAGGGCTTCTAGACACATTTTGGTTAGTTTCTTCAAATGGACCAAGCGACTTGCGACTTTAACATAAATGTGATATGTGTCATTAAAAAAGGTCGCGCCTAATCATTACGTGTAAGGCACAAGTAGGGCTCCTTTTGAGCTACTTATCACTAGCGACTTTTAAAAGTTTGAACGACTTCTAATAATATTATTTTAATCTTTTTGGCCCTTCTCAACACTTCCCATCACCACCACCCTCAACCACCACACAATACACATTTTCTTATACTTTTTCAAAGACGACTAGATTTACATGACAACACACATATGAGAAAGAGAATTTTATTATTCTATCCACATTTCATTTCATTTAAATTTGGATAACACAAAAACAAAAAAAAGTTAGGTAGGAATAAATCAAATTCAGCCACCCCTCAACTGAAAAACTCCTTCATCAATCCCCCAAAATGAAACCCCAATTTTACAAAATCCATTAACCCCAAAACACATCACAAATCACAAACCAAACACCCCAAAATCCAATTAAGCCAAAAGGGTATCCGAATATATACTTTTCTTGAAACAAAACAGCCTGTAGTGGTGGATATGGTGGCGGCGGCGGCAGCAGAAGAAGATGATGACGTCAGCAATACTAATAAAAAGAAAGAAATGATGATGCATTCATCATTATATTGGTTAACAAATTTTTCAAGGGATCTAATGGCAGGAGCAATGATGGGAGGGATGGTGCATACAGTAGTAGCACCAATTGAAAGAACTAAATTATTATTACAAACTCAAGAAAGTAATTTTGCAATTCTTGTTGGTAAACATAAGAGATTTAATGGTATGCTTGATTGTATTTTAACTACCGTTAAAGAAGAAGGTTTGGTGGAGGGTGGTGGTAATGGTTGTGTGGTGGTAGAGGGTGGTGGTGATGGGAAGTGTTGGGAAGGGGCAAAAAGATTAAAATAATATTATTAGAAGTCGCTCAAACTTTTAAAAGTCGCTAGTGATAAGTAGCTCAAAAGGAGCCCTACTTGTGCCTTACAAATAATGATTAGGTGCGACTTTTTTTAGTGACACATGTCGCATTTCTATTAAAGTCGCAAGTCACTTGGTCCATTTGAAGAAACTAACCAAAGTGGGTCTAAAAAAACCAAAAACTTGAGCGACTGGGCTAGTCTCAAAGTTAGCCCTTTTTTAAATACCCCAATAGTATAACCCCACCTACCTTAAATGCCTCAAGATTTTTTTTCTTCTCCAAATACCCCAATGGGAAATGGTCCCCTTAAAATCTTGGGCGACTGTTCTAAAAAAGTGCCAAGTGTCCCTATAGTTGGCCTTACCATGACTTGCATAGTACTACTTATACTAGCTACTTTCTTGGGCAACTAGGCCCACATTTCTTGGGCGACTTGAGTTTTTTTTATCTTTTTGTGAAAAAATTGTTAACTACATTTTTTGGTCCTTGTTGTTTGATTAGTATTTCATTTTTTATCATACTTTTTTTTCTTTTATAAATAAAAACACATCTTATTTCCATAAAATACAAAAACACATATACAAGATTCAACCACCACCACCGCCTTCGATCACACCACTTCCGGCCACTTTTATTTTCATATCCAAAAGACCAGAATCACTGATCACTATAAAGTATAAACAAAGAATATTTTTCACTAATATACTTGAAAAAATTACAACACCAAAACTAGATCGATATAACTTCTACTATGTATTGCAAAGGAATAACTACATCACAACAAGATATATAACAATGCCCTTAAGCTCTGTTATGCCTAACCAATTGCAATCCATCATAAAAGTGGACTACAAATTTACCAAAAAAAACAAAAAAACAAAACTGTGCAAAGAAGAACAACTATTTCTTTGTACTAGCAATCGTTCAAAAAAAACTAACGATTAGATCTTTAATCTTTTTTCAATTACACTATATTTCCTCAGACCTTGAACCATTTTTCCCCCAAATAATGATGCTTGAACCAAACTCTTGTAATTTCAATAGCTTCAAGAGTCTTTATTCTTCAGATCTACATTTTCATGTTTTGAAAAGCTAAAAAATACTGTATTCATGTGCACAGATCAGCAAAAGTTGACTCATGGTAGTGTCAGAGGTTAGGGCGTTTCTGGGCCTTGAAAGTGCCGTTAACTGATAGGTGGATCATTGAAAATGGAGTTACGGTTCAATAACTTCTTTTTAGAGCGTTTCTGGGCCTTGAAAGTGCCGTTAACTGATAGGTGGATCATTGAAAATGGAGTTACGGTTCAAAAGTTATGATGATTTGAAGTTTTGTCATAAACTAGTCAAATTTCATACTTAAATCTTGAAACTCGGAGGATTTAGAAACTCGGATAATCTTGGGAAATTTGGAGAGAAACTTGGAAATTACAATCTCGGATAGGAAACTCGGAAACTTCAAACTCAGATCCGAAACTCGTTGAACTAAACTTGGAGATCTTCCAAAACTCAAAATACCTAAAACGTGGAACTAAATTTGGAATATAAAAACTCGGAAGTTCAAAACTCGGTGCCAAAAGTCGGAAGGCAACGGTTTTGAAACTCATATTAGAAACTCGGAGTATATCCGAACTTGGAGAAACTCGGTGAAAGTCAAAATCTCCAAACTCGAAAGATTTTCTCAGAGAAATTCAAATGAAACTCAGAAAACACCAAATATTTGACCAGAAAATCAACCAGAAACTCGGAGAAATTCAATACAAACTCAGAGAAATTCAAATGAAACTAAGAAAACACCAAAAATTTGAAGAAATCCAAAAAAAATCATGTTTTTAAAACATTAAAGCTTCGTTTTTTGATCCTTTAAACCCGATTTCTTGCAAAAACCTACTTAATAACTCTAAATCTTTAATAAAAGGGTTAATGGCATATAATAGCTATGAACTTTCCCAAGTGTTCACATGTCAGTAATGAACTTCCTAAAATACAAGAATACCCATCAAACTTTCAAATATTGGATCAATATAATACGTTTGCTTACGTGGCATGACTTGTAACCGGCTACACCGGTAAACTTGAATACGTGGATTTTTTTTAACGTTTGGTAGTACGATCCATTTACACACAAACATTTAAACACACAAAAAAACACACACAAACAGATCAAAACACACACACCCCACACCCCCAAATCTAAAAATCATATGAACCCTAATCTTAATAATCAAAATTGCGCGCAGATCTGTTTATTTTGTTAAAGGTAAACTTTCCCAAGTGTTTTAATGATGTTAATCATCTATTTTATCAATCATAATTTAGGGCTTCCTATAGAGTACATTGANCTTTGATTATTTTGTCTTCCAACTTGTTGCAACAACTTAAACATCTCACATTTGTAGTAATCAGTGGGCAATTCTGGATCTACAAAGTAGTAAGCTTTACACTGATTTCCAAACCACTAAAAAAAATTCAAAATTAAAAGTCAAAACTATAGCAAGAACAAAAGTCAAAATTAAACCAAACACATAATCAAATCCTACACTTGGATTAGGGCAACAAAGAAATCTTCTGGCAGGATGGGTTAAAGTTGTAGACTTTTGAAGAACCAAGGGCAAAGGATTTTTGCAGTCGCATAATGTGGGAAATTGACCAATGTTGTTGTTGTTGTTATATGAAGAAGAAGAAGACATGTTTCAACTAGAAGGGAAATTGACCAATTTGGTGTAATATTAATGATTTTAAGGGATTAAGGATTTTAGGGTTCTGGGAAGAGAAATTGGGGAAGAACATATATATATTAAAGGGTGGTGGGTATTCTTCAACGGTCATATTTTTATGACGTGGCATGTTTTACGGGTAAAATACAGCTTTTTGCTGATATCAACACAAAAACATGAAAGTTTGATGGGTATTCTTGTATTTTAGGAAGTTCATTACTGACATGTGAACACTTGGAAAAGTTCGTAGCTATTATATGCCATTAACCCTTAATAAAACAACTTTTGAATCAAAACAATTCCAAATCAAATATTTTAAAGCTAAAGTACTCGGTTTTTTAATAAAAACCTGATTCTAACTCAAAACTTAAGCAAAAAACGATTTGAAAGTACATAACCACTCCTAAATCATTGTGTGGCGATTGATACCAATTATAGGTCACATATTTATGATCAAACACACACAAAATATAAAGAAAGATAGTGAGACGTGGTGAAAGAGAAAGAGGTAGTGAAAGGAACTATGTGTTTCTTATAATCTCTAAAACAAAACACACACGCATAAAAGACATTTGATTATGGATATGGGCTTGTACATTTACTTAACTAACATAACATTTAACTTGTCAAATTCTAACTTAGCCCATTCCATTTTAGCCCAATACTATCAACTAACTATTATAAAGACAAGACAAATTACAAGGTTCCTAATGAAAAGAATAGCCATCACTTCATCAATATTTCGTGATTCTAACAAGAAGTCTTTTAGCAAACACAAAAAACGGGTGGTGCTAATTACATAATTCCGACCCAATCGCAATCCTAAACATCCCTTAGTATAAATTTTTGGTTTTTATCTTCACTTTGAAACGAGTAAACATTTTGTGTTATATTAGTTTGTATAATAAAATTAATAACTTGTATTGTTTATTTTAAGGGTGTTTTAATAATAACATTAATTAGATATTGACCATTCAATTATTTTTATGTGTTTGTGTATTATTTGATTATACATAGTGCTTAGTAATTTGTAAATGCTTAAAATCTGTTTTTCAGAAATCTTAAAGAAGTTAAGGAAGAGAGTCTAAAATTTATATGTAGACATATTTCTTTTGTCTTCTTATACTTAAATGTAAATGCACTAATTATTGTGTCAATAATAATGTTACATATTGTAAAACACTTGAATTATTTGTGTTTTACATGCCATATCTATACGTTACATTTACACCTTTTAGTGTTAAAAAAAAATCCTGTTATAAACAAGAATTGAGGGAATGAAATATTTTTCAATTGATCATAAAGTTTGAGATTACAAGGAGTATATATAAGATAAACATTATGGTAAAAACCCTAATAGCTAACTGGGTTGTGGGCTTNTAATTAGATATTGACATCAATTCATTTTATATGTGTTCTGTGTATGTATTTGATTTACTACGGTAATAGTGCTTAGTAGTTTGGTAAATGCTTAAAATCTGATTTTTCAGAAATCTTAAAGAAGTTACACCGGAAGAGATCTCCTAAAATTATATATACACATATTTCTTTTGTCTCTATACTTAAAGTAAATGCACTAATTTATTGTGTTCAATAATAATGTACATATTGTAGAACACACTTGAATTATTCTGTTTTACATGCCATATCTATACCTTACCCATTTACACCTTTTAGTGTTAAAAAAAAAAAAAAAAAAAGAAAAAATCTGTTGAACAAGAATTGAGGGAATGAAATATTTTTCAATTGATCATAAAGTTTGAGATTACAAGGAGTATATATAAGATAAACATTATGGTAAAAACCCTAATCGCTAACTGGGTTGTGGGCTTCTCATGGGACAAAACCTTGTCAGAAAAACCCAGTGGGACAAAACCATGACTAAGGGAAAATGAGTGCAGCGCGTATTATCTCCCTCTCATGACTACATCACTTGAGCTCTTTGAGTAGGTGCATTCCAATGTTGTGGTTCAATGTCCTAAATGTTGAGGTAGAAGCGCCTTGGTAAATAGATCTGCCGAATTGTCACTTGAATGAACTTGTTGAACAATAATATCAACAAAACTGTGCAAAGAAGAACAACTATTTCTTTGTACTCGCAATCGTTAAAAAAAAACTAACGATTAGATCTTTAATCTTTTTTCAATTACACTATATTTCCTCAGACCTTGAACCATTTTTTTCCCCAAAATATGATGCTTGAACCAAACTCTTGTAATTTCAATAGCTTCAAGAGTCTTTATTCTTCAGATCTAAATTTTCATGTTTTGAAAAGCTAAAAAATACTGTATTCATGTGCACAGATCAGCAAAAGTTGACTCATGGTAGTGTCAGAGGTTAGGGCGGCGGGACGATGGTGGTGTTGAAAAAAGGAGATAGTGATGATGGCGGTTGGATGATGGCGACGGACAGATGGTGGTGGGTAGCAACCAAGCTGCAGTGGTGACGCTACTTGGTGGTATCAGGGGTGGGGCCGGATGTTGATGATGGTGATTGAATAACGGTGCCTGGCCGGAAAGTATGGTGGAAGTGGTTGGTGACCAAATGGGGGAGATAAATTAGAAAAGGTGGTGTGGCCGAAGATAGTGGTGGTTGTGTTTTTGTATTTTATGGAAATAAGATGTGTTTCTATTTATAAAAGAGAAAAAAAGAGTGTGACAAAAAATGAAATATGAATCAAACAACAAGGACCAAAAATGTAGTTAACAATTTTTTTACAAAAAGACAAAAAACACAAGTCGCCCAAGAAGTGTGGGCCTAATCGCCCAAGAAAGTAGCTAGTATAAGTAGTACCATGCAAGTCATGGTAGGGCCAACTATAGGGACACTTGGCACTTTTTTAGAACAGTCGCCCAAGATATTAAGGCGACCATTTCCCATTGGGGTATTTGGAAAAGAAAAAAAATCTTGTGGCATTTAAGGTAGGTGGGGTTATACAATTGGGGTATTTAAAGAACAAAAGAGGAAAAATAAATAAATAATAGACAATTATGAAAGCACGCATGGCAAATCAATGCCACGTTAAGTCCACGTCTGAAGCAATGTAAAATTTAGGTATTTGGTTCGAAAATTTTAAAATGTTAGGTTGTCAGACTTGAACCTTGAATCTAGAGGATAAACTATAAACAACTCAACCGCACTTCAGCGTTTGTTGTGAAAGATTTGAAAACAAGACAATGTTTTGAAAACCGGTTTTAAAATCGGCCCGGTCGAGTCACCGGGCACCGGGTCAACCGGTTCGACCGCCGAATCAACCCGGTTTTCAATTTATTATTTTTTTGACCGGGTCAAGCAGTTCGACCGCCGGGTCAACCCGGGTTTTTATTTAAAAAATTTGAAAAATTGAAACCCGGCCGGGTTTCGAGAACCGGGTTAACCCAGGTCACTCAAAACCCGGCGGGTCTAACCGGTTAACCAGGGTTTTTTGACCCGTTTTTTTAGCCGGAACCGGTCAAACCGGTTAACCCGGCCGGGTCGACCCAGGTTTCAAAACATTGAAACAAGATATAGGTCCTTTAATTCAAACTGTAATCCACTAATCCCTATTCAGTCACTTCTAAATCAAATTCATCTTCAACGCTAGTCAAACAACATCTCATCCCTCCCCAAACCAAGTCCCCTCAAATAACAAAACACATATTTTAATTCAAAACGGATTGAATTAATCCATACCATGTTTAAATTTATTTTTTTTCTGTTGTTTGGTCATTTGTCATAATCAACAACATTGGCAGCCTCAACCTCAACACAAGTCATCAGTGTGAAACCAAGGTTTGTTTGACTGATTCAAAAATCTCGGCTTTCTTTTTTATTTTGAACCACAATTCAAAATCACTTCTCTCCACTCTATCAGAAATCAACCAGATTCTTAATTCTTATGAGGTAATTTTTTTTTCAACTTTTGTTCAGATAAAATGAATTAAGTTAGCTGATCAGTTTTAATGTATGTAATAAATTAGGGATTAATTCTGTATGCAAATGTGGATCATGATCATTAATTTTTGTTTTGAAATCAATGCTTGTTTGACAGTGACTATATCTTCTTCTCATATTGATTTGGTTCAAATTATATTTGTGATTACTCCTATATTGACTTTTGGATTTTATTTTAATTTTAAATTTTTTTAATCAAATCCTTTCTCAACTCAAATTTTTGTTAGTACAATTCCAATTTTTGATAAAAAAAAAATGCGTCCAACCAAGAAGACCATAACGTGTTTGACGAATTTGCATACCAACTGTTTGATAAAAGTTTAATGGAAATTTTTTGGGAACCAATTGTTGTTTTTGAATCTAGTATTTCTTTTATGATTTTGCCTTGTCATTTTTTTACATATGTGATGATAAGCTTTTAAAATGGCTGGTTTTTAAAAGGGATAATGATTTCTAAATGTATCCAACTTGCCACGTTTTACTAAATTGTGTATGGAACTTTTAATTTTGCTAACTTGGGGTATGAACTTACTAATCTTTGCGTGGTTGTGTACTAACGGGCTGATTAACGTTTTCTGTTAGATTTATTTACATAAGTCGTCCTTCTCGTTAGTACCAACTTGCAAAATAAGTCCTAACGGTCGTTAAATGAGTAAGAGA
>LBNU01033354.1:184838-198772 GCA_014162995.1 Artemisia annua
AGACGGACAAAAACATATGAAACTGAAAAAACGTAAGAAGAACGGACAAAAATGTATGAAAACGGAAAAAATGTGAGAAGAACGAGAAAAACGTATGAAAACGGAAAAAACGTAAGAAGAACGGACAAAAACGTAACAAAGACGGACAAAAACGTATGAAAACTGAAAAAGCGTAAGAAGAACGGACAAAACGGGAAAAACGTGAGAGAAACGGATAAAAACGGACAAAAAGCGTATGAAAACGGAAAAAACGTAAGAAGAACGGACAAAAACGTAAGAAAAACAGACAAAAATGTATGAAAACGAAAAAACGTAAGAAGAACGGAAAAAGCGTAAGAAAAACGGACAAAAAAGTAAGAAAACGGACAAAAACGGAAAAAAACGTGAAAAAAACGGGCAAAAACGCAAGAAAAACGGACGAAACGGAAAAAAAACGTGAGAAAAATGGACAAAAACGTAAGAAAAACGGACAAAACGGAAGAAAAGGTATAAAAAAATAATACTAATATTACTAGTTAAATAAATAAATTAAAAAAAATGCTAGGGACGATTTTTGCAATTCTCTCTTACTCATTTAACGACCGTTAGGACTTATTTTGCAAGTTGGTACTAACGAGAAGGACGACTTATGTAAATAAATCTAACAGAAAACGTTAATCAGCCCGTTAGTACACAACCACGCAAAGATTAGTAAGTTCATACCCCAAGTTAGCAAAATTAAAAGTTCCAAACACAACTTAGTAAAACGTGTCAAGTTGGATACATTTAGAAATCATTATCCCTTTTTAAAATGTCACAAGAGTTCACTCCAAATGCAGGAAGGGTATGATGTCATATGGATCCAATGGTGCATTGGTAACTTGTTGGTGATGACTTCGTGTCGTTCTTCAAGAGAGAAATGGTAACTATTACATACTTAAATATGTATAATTGACCTGATGCAATAAAGTCTCTATATTCCATTTGTAATCTGTTTATGTGGTATTTGTTTTCTAATGCATGCAATAAAGTCCCTGATGCATCTTGTTTATGTGAATATCTTATTGAAAGTGCATATGTAGACATAATTTGAGCTCAAACATTGTTACTTTCAATTATTATTTTTCTCTCCTGCAGCCAGTAAGAAATCATGTGACCATCTGTAGTGATATCAATGGGTAGTTTAAAGATCTTGCTAAACTTTTTGGCATCGGAGAGAAGGTATTTTATTGCCTTATGTAAAATATCTTGGATCTCAAAACTAATGACAACTTGACAAGGGATTTTGTGACTATTGAGTTGCTCTGGCACCACATATTTTATGGATTGTGAATCTGTGGTGGTATTGGTAAAATGTTGTGATTTTGTGGTGGGATGCAGACTGGTTCCAGATAAGCAGTTTGCGCCATCAAAGCAAGTGGATCTTGTCTCATATCAAATCTCTCAGCTCTTATCTCATTTCCTCATCTTCATTATGCCTCAAGAAGTCATACAACTGATTAATGTTAACCTTTTCCAACTCCTTAGTTTACTTAACCAGTGTGACATATCGTTTCCATTTGGGTTGAAGGTTGTTCAGGAATCTGATGTTTACATCCATGATGTCCAATTTCACCTTATACCGTATCATGCTGTTCTTCAATGTTGTAAATCTGATGTAGTAAGATTGCAACGATTCACCTAGAATGGATTTAAGAATGTTGAACTGCCATAACAATGTCGACTTCTTCTCTTGTAATCCAACATCACTCCCTTCCATCTGGATGTGTACTTCTTTCCAGCTTCTATTTGTGCTTTCTCACTTTCATTTAAATTTGCTACAGTATGAACTATGAAGTCATGTGAACGGAGCAACATGAGGGTTTCCTTGTGGATCACCTGAATCGAGTATCTCATGCAACTGATAAGGACCTTCAACGACGGATTTCACAAGCAAATGTCCATTTTGTCGGGTCTTAAGGAAACGAAGCATACAGTTTTTCCATTGGATGTAGGTATCACGTGAAAGCATAGGAGGACATGATTCTGTTCCGACAACAATGAAATCTTGTGATTGATTCAGGATGAAGTTTTGAAATTGTTGTTGTGGTTGTTGAGACATGATGTATGACTAGTTGATCTGTATCGGTTCAACAATAAAAGAGTTGTGTTTGTTATAGTTTAAGTTAAGTTGTGAAAATTAGATCAAAAACCATAAAACCGTCAATAACTTCTTTTTAGAGCGTTTCTGGGCCTTGAAAGTGCCGTTAACTGATAGGTGGATCATTGAAAATGGAGTTACGGTTCAAAAGTTAGGATGATTTGAAGTTTTGTCATAAACTAGTCAAATTTCATACTTAAATCTTGAAACTCGGAGGATTTAGAAACTCGGATAATCTTGGGAAATTTGGAGAGAAACTTGGAAATTACAATCTCGGATAGGAAACTCGGAAACTTCAAACTCATATCCGAAACTCGTTGAACTAAACTTGGAGATCTTCCAAAACTCAAAATACCTAAGACGTGGAACTAAATTTGGAATATAAAACTCGGAAGTTCAAAACTCGGTGCCAAAAGTCGGAAGGCAACGGTTTTGAAACTCATATTAGGAACTCGGAGTATATCCGAACTTGGAGAAACTCGGTGAAAGTCAAAATCTCCAAACTCGAAAGATTTTCTCAGAGAAATTCAAATGAAACTCAGAAAACACCAAATATTTGACCAGAAAATCAACCAGAAACTCGGAGAAATTCAATACAAACTCAGAGAAATTCAAATGAAACTCAGAAAACACCAAAAATTTGAAGAAATCCGGAAAAAATCATGTTTTTAAAACATTAAAGCTTCGTTTTTTGATCCTTTAAACCCGATTTCTTGCAAAAACCTACTTAACAACTCTAAATATTTAATAAAAGGGTTAATGGCATATAATAGCTATGAACTTTCCCAAGTGTTCACATGTCAGTAATGAACTTCCTAAAATACAAGAATACCCATCAAACTTTCAAATATTGGATCAATATAATACGTTTGCTTACGTGACATGACTTGTAACCGGCTACACCGGTAAACTTGAATACGTGGATTTTTTTTAACGTTTGGTAGTACGATCCATTTACACACAAACATTTAAACACACAAAAAAACACACACAAACAGATCAAAACACCCACACCCCACACCCCCAAATCTAAAAATCATATGAACCCTAATCTTAATAATCAAAATTGCGCGCACAATCTGTTTATTTTGTTAAAGGTAAACTTTCCCAAGTGTTTTAATGATGTTAATCATCTATTTTATCAATCATAATTTAGGGCTTCCTATAGAGTACATTGAGGGTAACTCAGACACAATCAAAGATGTGGAGTTTGATAACATGACATACGATAAGTTTTTTGTATTTCTTGCATATGTAGTAAGTATCCAGTTGTTGTCTATATTTTGTGTCCCTGGATTGGTGACTTAACTGATGGAAATTAGGAGATAAAAGTAATCAAAAATTAGGTGACTTTGTAGCAGTAGGTCTAAGAACATGGTGAGAAAATTGATTTTATCTAAAATCATGGTTATGATATTCAGGATTTGGCTTGTAAATGATGATGTTGATGATGAGGATTGTGAGGATGAAGAGTGTGATATTAGATGATTATAGCAGCTTATGTTTGAACCACAGTTCTATAGGAGAGAAGAAGTTAGCATACAAAATAGGTGCACAAATGATCCATTTTTAAATAGGTTATGCACAGACCACTGATCCTAGTAAAACAAGCAGGATTACATTTGGTCAAAAGTCACAAGGGGAATGCAAAAGTGTTTGGAGAGGATGAAATTGAAGGATCAGTTAGTTGATCTATAATACAAAGTTAAAAAGGAGTAAACTATCCTGACCATGATCCAAACCTTCCCTGGAATGAAATGGTTCCCATATAGGAATGAAATTTGAAGATATGAGCAGATGAAAATTATGTTGGTAATCTAGCTGTAGCTAAATGGTTTATCAATTATGGTCAAAAGGAAATGATATAAGTCATCTACTAGCTTTTATGTGGTAGGAATGTTTCGAAGGTAGGTGTGCTAGTAATAGATTGATAAGGAAGTCAGTTGCAGATGGTTGTAACAAGATGATAGTAAAAGTTTACTAAGAAAGTTGCAGAGGGGAGTTCTAAAAAGAAAGATTGCAGAAGGGAGGTTTTTAAAGAGAAAGTTGCAGAGGCACAAATGAAAGGCAAAAAGAAAAAGCAATTTATCTAATGATGTATGCAAGTTAGGCTATGGGTTCTGGATCACACACAAACAAGAACAATCAACCCTCTTAATAAAAACACAACAGTGTTTTCTACAATCCTTGCTTCCTTTTGCATGTCTTAAATTCATCTTCAAAAGTTATCTCATTCTCCACTTCTGCAATCTTGTGTTTATTTTAACTTTGATTATTTTGTCTTCCAACTTGTTGCAACAACCTTAAACATCTCACATTTGTAGTAATCGTGGCAATTCTGATCTACAAAGTAGTAAGCTTTACATGATTCCAGACCACTAAAAAAATTCAAAATTAAAAGGTCAACTATAGCAAGAACAAAAGTCAAAATTAAACCAAACACATAATCAAATTCCTACACTTGGATTAGGGCAACAGGAAATTATCTGGCAGGATGGGTTAAAGTGTAGACTTTTGAAGAACCAAGGGCAAAGGATTTTTGCAGTGCATAATGTGGGAAATTGACCAATGTTGTTGTATGTTATTATGAGAAGAAGAAGACATGTTCAATATAGAAGGGAAATTGGACCAAGTTTTTGGTGTAATATTAAGATTTTAAGGGATTTCAAGGATTTTAGGGTTCTGGGAAGAGAAATTTGGGAAGAACATATATATTTTAAAGGGTGGTGGGTATTCTTCAACGGCATATTTTTTATGGCATTGCATGTTTTACGGGTAAAATACATTCTTTTTTGCTTATATCAACACAAAAACATGAAAGTTTGATGGGTATTCTTTGTATTTAGGAAGTTCATTACTGACATGTGAACACTTGAAAGTTCGGTAGCATTATATGCCATTAACCCTGTAATAAAACCAACTTTTGTATCAAAACAATTCCAAATCAAATTTTTAAAGCTAAAGTACTCGTTTTTTAATAAAAACCTTGATCTAACTCAAAATTAAGCAAAAACGATTTGAAAGTACATAACCACTCGAAATCATTGTGTGGCGATTGATACCAATTATTAGGTCACATATTTATGATAAAACACACAAAAATATAAAGAAAGATAGTGAGACGTGGTGAAAGAAAAGAGGTGTGAAGGACTATGTGTCTATTCTTTATTAATCCTCTAAAACGAAAACACACACGCATAAAAGACATTTGATTATGGATATGGGCTTGTACATCTACTTAACTAACATAACATTTACTTGTCAAATTCTAAACTTAGCCCATTCCATTTAGCCCAATACTATTCAACTAAACTATTATAAAGACAAGACCAAATTACAAGGTTCCTAATTGAAAAGAATTATTGTGGAAAACTAAAGGTTGGGTTGAATAGTTTACTCTTTTTATGTTAATTATCTTGTAAATTTATTGAAACTTTCATGTACAAGTTTAGTTTGTCGGTGTATCAAAAGATAATTATAAATATGAATTGCAAAGGATAAGGAAAGAACAATCAAACCACAACACGATAGTATTATCTTGGTTCGGCTTACCAAGTACCTCACTTGTCCTTGCCCCTACGTCACGCCCCGAGTTTCCAACTCGAGAGTTTCAAGCACTATCAAAAGCTCCTTTATCCGAGCGGAGAAAACCTTACACGTCGCTTATATTTACCGACCACTAAGCCTAGATTGTCGAGTTCTTACCTAAGGGTACAACACTCCTGTATCTTCACATGGGTAATAATCCTCTTCACTGAAAGTCTCCAAAACTAACCGATCAAACATAAACACAATGAATGAAAAGTATAGACTTGAAAGAAATCTAAACACAATTGCTTTAGTTATCAAGACTTGCAACTTCTTGTTGGAAGCTTGACTAAATGGTTAGTGAACTTTCTTTTGCTATCAATAAGAAACTTCACAACAATTGAAATGGTTTAATGGTTAGATGAGGGTATAATATGAGTGTGTTGTGATAAATGTATGAGAGTGATGAAAAGAAAGCTAGGCAAGTAGTTTGGTATTTATAGGCAAAAGATCATTTGGCCTGGGCGAACCTGCGGAACTCCCTCCCAATGGTTTCTGTTGTTATGATGTGTTGCGTCAGTTTTTTGACAGCAAAAGCACCTAATCCCATTTTCTAATGTTATATGTTCCACATCACAAATCCCTTCCTTCACTATGTATGGCTTGTAGATTAGGTCTTAAGATATGTCAAACACACAAGGTTTACCATCAATGTGTTATGACAAAAAACTAATGATGAGATGATACATAATTAAACAAAGATTGTGATCAAGACATATAAGACTTAACTTCTTAGTTAAGTCTCATCTTTACTAGCATGCTAATCATCCATTTTTATTCTTTATTTCTTATTTATTAATATTCATATGTATATATAGTTATATCAGTTCATACCATGTAGTGTCAATCAAGACTTAAGTGTTAACTAAATTCAATACTTTGGTTATCAACATCACAAAGGTTTTATTACCAATGATGTTGATNTTGTCTTCTTATACTTAAATGTAAATGCACTAATTATTGTGTCAATAATAATGTTACATATTGTAAAACACTTGAATTATTTGTGTTTTACATGCCATATCTATACGTTACATTTACACCTTTTAGTGTTAAAAAAAAATCCTGTTATAAACAAGAATTGAGGGAATGAAATATTTTTCAATTGATCATAAAGTTTGAGATTACAAGGAGTATATATAAGATAAACATTATGGTAAAAACCCTAATAGCTAACTGGGTTGTGGGCTTCTCATGGGACAAAACCTTGTCAGAAAAACCCAGTGGGACAAAACCATGACTAAGGGAAAATGAGTGCAGCGCGTATTATCTCCCTCTGATGACTACATCACTTGAGCTCTTTGAGTAGGTGCATTCCAATGTTGTGGTTCAATATCCTAAATGTTGAGGTAGATGCGCCTTGGTAAATAGATCTGCCGAATTGTCACTTGAATGAACTTGTTGAACAATAATATCAACATTCTTTTGTAAGTCATGAATAGAAAAGAACTTTGGAAAAATATGTTTTGTCTTTGATGCCTTTGATGTAACCTTCCTTGAATTAAGCAATGTATGCTACATTATCTTCATGCAAAATTGTTGGTGCCTCCTTCCCAGGATTTCTAAATGGTTGGATGAAGTATCCGCGGTTGTTTGCTTTGCTGAACGCCATGAAATTTCACTACCGTCACTCGTGAGTATGTATCCACTTTAAGACCGACCATTGTTAAGACCAGACATATATCCTGCATTAGTAAAACCAACTAAACTTGTTTTGATGGGTTAGGAAAATATAAACCCACATTTCTTGTACCTTAAAGATATCGAAACATTTACATTATTCCATTCCATTGATTTATTCAATTTGATCAATTAGTATTCTCGAGAATTTTAAATCATAACACGTGATTTATGCATTCTATATTCCTTAAGGAATCTCAACGTCAAACGAGCTCTTATATTATTATGTTAGAAGCATACTTATTTCTTATATTTCCAGACTTATATAATACTAAACTACATTATTGGATCCACCACATGTGAACATGCATCTCCATGATCATTTACAAGTCTTTGAGAAAATATACGTGTGCCATCACTTGTACCTTATGCATAATTTCATTTCATTTTCTCATAAAGACCCATGCATATCCAATAATTTATATGTACGGACTTCAAGTCCCAGTAAACATGCCTCGTCACAAGAGACATCATTCTTTCGTTACTTCTTTGTGTCTTTATCCTTTGGCCACTCATGTATTCATTTGCACTTCCTGCAGGTATGCTTCCATGATCCTCACCATGATTATAGTGCTATCTTATATATTTTCATAATCATTAGCATGCCCATTATCATATACAATAGTACTATCGACGCCGATTTATTACTTTTAGATTCCACACTTTACTAGACATTGCATTATATCATTTATTGAGATATCATAGTTTTTCACGTACCCGGGGTTTTTTCCAATTACCTTGTCTAGTGTCTCTTTAGGAGAATATTATGAGGTCTTTATTACCTCGATTAGACCATCTTAATTTTCTTGCTCCATTTTTCTCTTCATTCGAGGACTTTTATTTGGAATAGATTAGTCTAGCACGTTGCAGACGTGCCATAGACTCACTACCAATCAGTGGTTGTCATGTTGGGACGCATATTATAATTGGAGCACTAGCAACGTATATATATGATCTAGTCACTTTCTTTAGGTCACAAAATGTGTCTGGCAATTACTAGATCTTGAATATAAATTGTCCCTTGAACTTCAAGTTCATATTCATTAGTGTGAGGATCAAAATTTATAATATCATAATTCATTCCAAAATTTTCGCTGCTCATTCTCCCCCTGGATGAATTATCAATTTCAACATCCCAAATTTGTGTGCGTTGTGGTTGATTTACAATACAGGTTATGCACATTTGGGAAACATATGGTTCGTGACCAAAACCACTCTAATGTGGAGGATTCATTATAGATTGTTGGCAAGATGCGAATTCATATGTCATAACATGCCCAATAAACTAAAAGTTTTGTTCTCATAATATTATTTGCTTTACAATCAACTGAAGACATTTTATAAACGTTTCAACAAAAGCAATTCGCGTATGAACATGGGCTACTTTAATGTTCAACACTTATTCCAATAATCGCCTAATACTTGAAATACTCACCAACATTCTCAATAATTTAATTTGGAAAACCGTGCTCGCATTTTATAAGTAGAGCTACTAATCATGCTAAATTTAAGTTGCGTATTTGATGATCATTTTGACGATGCATCGAATTTAGAAATCAAAATGATCCACATGTCACATGCATAGGCCTACATACATGCCCTTTTATATTCATTCCGAAACTTTATGACAAAGTCCTTACTTAATTTGGTGGTGATAGATGAATAATTAACTTCCATTGAGAACAAACATATCGTTCTTCTATACATTTCGCATCATCGTTGACTTGGGATGGTCCAACCGGTCAAGCCACTTAAAATAATCTTGGCTCATAAACTTTTAGTTTATGACCACATGTGCTTCAACTGTACTTGACTTTTATGTAAAAATCGAATAATATGAAAAACTTAATACTACATCACATTTAAACAAATACCTCTCCAATCAAATGTTTGAATACAGTACATGCATGTGAAAAACTAAAAGTACAATCTATAATGCAATCAAAGCCATATCATGTGATGTATTTGAAATATCAACAAGCCAAAAGATACATAAACACACCCCAGAATCAAGTTAAACATGCCTTCATGACTATACAAGTATTTATGGAATAATACAGTCATTTGTAGTAACATTCAAATGTAACATAATCTAATCAGCATAAAGTGCAGTCAACTTATATGTCAATTTATGCAAACAATATAGAGATCGCATATTTAGTATCCCAACAAGCAAATTAACTATACTTGAGCACTGCAAATTTTAAAAAAACAAACCAATTTTGACAATGCATGTATACATACAGATAGATCAAGCCCAAAGATATAAGTAACATTTTTGCAAATGGTATATCAATATCATTCATACATAGCATGCCCACGGTAAAACTTAATATATGCAAAGTAGATTATATAACAAATTGTATGAGGTATCTACCTAATGTATTCAAAACGTAGTTCAAGTGTCACACAAAACATGGTTTTAACTACGATAACCATTTGTTCTTTATTTCAGTAAATATCACAAAGATAAGAGGTGCAAAGTGACAATGGATGCCGTATGCTAACCCGTTAAAAATGCCATTGATTCAACTTGATTTTTTTTCAGATAAACAGACACGGGTATCAAAATTATATGTTAGAATTCTCACATAGTTTGTTTTAGTATAGATCTTAAACAATCTTTACTATAGTCACAAAATTAAATATCGAATGTGATCAACTTACACATTTACCACCAAAACATAACCTTAGTGCATATCAAAGAAACAATTGAAACTTAGGGCCTGTTTGGTATGTGGATTAGCTGAAAGGAATACTATGATACTGAAATCATGCATTTGGTATGTGGGTGTAGGATTCAAAATTATCTATGAAACAATTCCTTGTGGGTTTGTACAAAACCGGCCATAAGGCCCTGGTTTACTGACAAAGCATGTTGACTATTGAAAACATAGTACTACCTTGTCACATCTATTTCTATATGTAATGGCTTTTTTGTTTTTATATTATTAAGAAATGGGCCCTTCTTACATTATATTCTTACTAGTAGGGTACCCGCGCGTTGCAGCTCCGAGTACCATGAAATAAAATTTTTCGATGAATAGTGTATTTTAGTTTATTATGTTCTTTTTGACAATAAATTTACGGATATCAAGAATTTCGTATAGCCCGTGCCCGTTCGGGCTCGAACCCGTTGGCCCGTGCCTGTTCGGGCTCGAGCCCGTTTGGTCCGCGCCCGTTCGGGCTCAAGCCCATTTGGCCCGTTGCCCGTTCGGGTTTGAATATTTGTATAATGTGCTTTATTTTTGTAGTAGTGAAATTTAATGCAGGAATTGTGTTTAATCTGGTTGTACAATATACTTGATAATTTGTATTTCTTATGTAATGGGTGTTTTAATAACTGTATTAATTGTATTTATTGATCAGTTAAATAATTGACTACATTAAATAGCATTAATGTAGTGTTTTGTTGTACACTATGCTTCTTGTCTTGTACGTCTGAAAATTATGTGCATTAAAGTGTTGTACACTATGTTTCTTTTCTTGTAAGTAGTAGTCATTATAGTCATTAATAACATTGATCACTTTAATAGCATTAATGTTGTAAGTCTGAAAATTACATCATGCTTATTTTGTTGTACACTATGCTTATTTTGTTGTAAATCTGAAAATTGGTTGCAGCTATTGTATATTGTGCTTAAACGGTTGTAATTTTTAGTGAAGGGGTGTTTTTAATAGCATTAATGTTGTTTGATATAATTTTAGTCTTAAAATGACACCACACTTTCTTCTGTTGTATAATATGGTTACTTTGTTGTAATTCTGAAAATTGGGTGCATTAAAGTGTCGTAAACCATACTTAATTTCTTGTAAGTCTTAAAATTTTGGAGAGAGAGTCATTCATGCTTTATATCTAGTATAGATTTATAACACCAAAATAATATTAAATATAATTCATTCCCAATTACATTTTTACATAACAAATAACATTAATACTATCAAATACTTACTTTTCTTTCAATTTAAACCAAATACAAATCTTATTTCAACCCCATCAGTATACCAAACGCACGCTTAAGCTTGAAGATGCTACAAGTTTCATTAGACAACTTGTCTACATATTGTTAAAATTATATTAACATGAAGATAGTGACGAAACTTTGAAAACATGGTATTAAATCAACTAAAAGTTCGCTTTAAAAAAAATCAACTAAAAGTTACAGATAACAGGTACGTTGTGGCAAATTAACATCACCAAGTCTTACTTATCATCTTTTTCTTTGTGATGAGGTTCATCATTCAACAAAAAAACAGTAACAATGTTCGTGAGATATATTTAACGGTAACTGTGATGATTGTAAATCAAATAAGATTGTATACTATTGTGGTCATCATAAAGCAAAAGTAGCATAAGATGCCAAGTAGGTAATATTAGGTGTCACAGTTAGTAATAAACTAGATTTACAGGTGGAGTATATATATTAAGGCTAGAAAGCAGCTTATTCTATATATGATTAGTATTAGTGTGTATTGATTAATACGTACGCATAATAATCATCTAACTAACTAACAACTTGACTCAAACATAGGTAATAAAAACACTTTCGCAAACTAGATTACAAGTTTTATTTTTTTCTTTTAAGATGAAACATACAGTAACCAAATAATCATAAAAATAAATTTAGATGACGTAATAAAAACACCTTCGCAAACTAGATAATAAGATTAGATAATAATACTACAAGAAGCATATAATCTATGTTGATACAAAAGTTGGGCGTTTCTTGTTTGGGTTCCTTTCCTCGTATTCAATTGGTTGATATTGCTTGAGACCTGCGCACTAAGAAAGTAACAGACACCGTTAGGCTTATCGAGGGATTGTCTCCCCCGATTATCCTCCGGCGTGAGAGTAAGTAATCGTGTTTTAGGTTGTGAGTATTTAGGGTTTGTAAGTCGTACCTTTGTGAGAGTCATAATGCCTCTATATATAGACACGGATCCTTATTGGTTTCGTGTTCCGCAAACCTTGGTATATCCCGCGTATCACGGGTATTTGATATACATCCTATAATTAGGAGATATCGTTTATTCACATTCCTAAATAATCATTGGGCTTGGGCCTCGTGGGCCAAAGCCGTCTAATTGGTAGTCCAATTAGTATGAAACTGGCCCACGCGTAGTGGGCTTGCGTGTGGGTATTGTTTACCAAACGGGTTCATAACCCGTGTAGACTATACGTCATCATGTCCCCCCAGTCTAGTGTGCGCATGCTAAAAACATGCGGTCGCTAGACTTACCGTGTCCAGATTATTCCTGACTCGTGCGAGGAAGACTGCAAGTTTTTACCGCCAAAAATCCACATGCAGTGTATTTAGGCGAAAAATTGAAATCATTTACCTCGGAAAATGTGGAGGCTATCCACGTGTCCTGTACCATATCAATCCTCATCCACACGTTGTGAGTTAGTGGGATCCACGTGTCAATCATCGGTGGTGAGTGAAAATTCTATATAAACCTCATCATTTTTACCAAGAAGAACCAAGGGCAAAGGATTTTTGCAGTCGCATAATGTGGGAAATTGACCAATGTTGTTGTTGTTATTATATGAAGAAGAAGAAGACATGTTTCAATTAGAAGGGAAATTGACCAATTTGGTGTAATATTAATGATTTTAAGGGATTAAGGATTTTAGGGTTCTGGGAAGAGAAATTGGGAAGAACATATATATATTAAAGGGTGGTGGGTATTCTTCAACGGTCATATTTTTATGGCATGGCATGTTTTACGGGTAAAATACAGCTTTTTGCTGATATCAACACAAAAACATGAAAGTTTGATGGGTATTCTTGTATTTTAGGAAGTTCATTACTGACATGTGAACACTTGGGAAAGTTCGTAGCTATTATATGCCATTAACCCTTAATAAAACAACTTTTGTATCAAAACAATTCCAAATCAAATATTTTAAAGCTAAAGTACTCGGTTTTTTAATAAAAACCTGATTCTAACTCAAAACTTAAGCAAAAAACGATTTGAAAGTACATAACCACTCCGAAATCATTGTGTGGCGATTGATACCAATTATAGGTCACATATTTATGATCAAACACACACAAAATATAAAGAAAGATAGTGAGACGTGGTGAAAGAGAAAGAGGTAGTGAAAGGAACTATGTGTTTCTTATAATCTCTAAAACGAAACACACACGCATAAAAGACATTTGATTATGGATATGGGCTTGTACATTTACTTAACTAACATAACATTTAACTTGTCAAATTCTAACTTAGCCCATTCCATTTTAGCCCAATACTATCAACTAACTATTATAAAGACAAGACAAATTACAAGGTTCCTAATGAAAAGAATATGTGGAAAACTAGAAGGGGGGTTGAATAGTTTACCTCTTTTTATTGTTAATTATCTTGTTAAAATCTTATTGAAACTTTCATGTAAACAAGATTTAGATTTGTCGTTGTATCAAAGATAATATAAATATGAATGCAAAGGATAAGGAAAGAACAATCAAACCACAACACGATAGTTTATCGTGGTTCGGCTACAAGGACCTCACTTGTCCTTGCCCTACGTCCACGCCCCGAG
>LBNU01033358.1:17224-32042 GCA_014162995.1 Artemisia annua
TTGTTAGGATCACGTTTCACGTAATGAAAAGTGTCGGTCATTACATTTGTAATAGGTTGCATATTAGACTTAGTATGTTTACATTCTATCATTTATGTTTAGTTAATTTATGATGTAATGTTCAATGTGAGGAAGTCCAAAGGCCATGCATGTAATATCTTAAGACTTGGTAAGTAACCCTTGGAATCCCCTATATATATGATGTATAAGCCTTCCTAAAGGCTTGTTGGTTCTCTTGATAATACAAGTTTAATATATCACATATTAGAGTTCCTTCCATTCTCATCTTCTTCATCTTCTTCTTTCTTATTGGTTTATGATTCTATGATTGTGTATGTTTGAATATGGTGACCTAACAACGTGAGAAAACGGACGAATATTTATATATGAAAACGGAGGAAGACGTATGAAAACGGGCGGAAACGTAAGAAAACGAACAAAAACATATGAAAAAAGACGAAAACAGATGAAAATGTAAGAAAACGGACGAAAACGTATAAAGACGGACGAAAACGTATATACACGGACGAAAACGTATAAACACGGACAAAAACGTATGAACACGGACGAAAAATATGAAAACGGACGAAAACGTAAGAAAATGGATGAAAACGTAAGAAAATGGACGAATATATATATGAAAATGGACGAAAACGTATGAAAACGGGCGAAAACGTAAGAAAACGGACGAAAACGTATGAAAAGGAACAAAAACGTATGAAAAAGGATGAAAACAGATGAAAACGTAAGAAAACGGACGAAAACGTATAAAAACGGACGAAAACGTATAAAAATGGACAAAAACGTATGAAAACGGAATAAAACATATGAAAATGGACGAAAACGTAAGAAAACGGACGAATATGTATGAAAAAACGAAAAAAAGAAGAAAAAGAAACAAAAACGATTTAAAAAAAAAAAAGAAGAAAAACTCGAATTTAAAAAAAAAAAAAAAAAAAAAAATTGAATTGAAGAAAAGAAAACGTGAAGTTAAGAAAAAAAAGACAAAAAAGAAAAAAGGAAAAAAACGAAAAACTAAGATAGACAAAAGGATAAGAAAAAAAAACATGGACTTAGGTTGTTTTATTAAATCTTAGGTTAATCCCCCCATTAGATCAAACTAGATGGATATGAGGATTTGTCCCTCAGTTTGCAACAAAAACTTAGTTTCTAAAATAACTCACCTCTTTACTCTTTTTTTTAAGTTTTTTCTTTACAAAATTGACGCATGTCTTTTTATACATATTATCTCGTTTGATATAGTTTAGATGAGTTTTATCAAATTGAATTCAAATTTGACTTTTATTAGCCAATAGAAATTGAGTAAAATTGAGTTTTTCGAACTTTTTTTTCACTTTTTAGAAATCTCTTATTACAAAATGAAACGACAACTCAAAACGACAGTTTTTAAGAGATTAGACACAACCAAACCAAACCCAAATGTAAACAAAATCCAAATCCTAATCTACGTCGGATTAAACGATTCAAATCGGTTTGTCAATCTCGGATTTTTGAGCACCCCTACCAAATCTAAACAAANTATAAAATGAACCGACAACTCAAAACGACAGTTTTTAAGAGATTAGACACAACCAAACAAAACCCAAATCTAAACAAAATCCAAATCCTAATCTACGTCGGATTAAACGATTCAAATCGGTTTGTGAATCTCGGATTTTTGAGCACCCCTACCAAATCTAAACAAAATCCAAATCCTAATCTACAATCTTCAAACCAATATATGAACCAAACACGCCCTACGTACTTTTTTTTTTTTTTTTTAAGTGAAACAATAACTTAAAGCGACAGTTTTAAAGAGATTAGACACAACCAAACCAAACCCAAAAAGCATCCTTCCTAGGATACCAAAACCACTTCACAAGAACAAGTCTTATGTTCTTGTTTGGCCTTCATTAAAACACGAACCCACCCTAGAGAGAGAAAGTAGAAAGAGAGTAAAAATGGGAGATCTAATCGCATGGCTCTTCTCCTTCTTCATCCTTTTAGCAGTCATATCCCTTGTTCTATACCAGGTCTTCACCTGTTTGTATATGTTTTCATGAACTTGTTATATTACATTTTGTATATTGTTTATATGGGTTTTTGTTATTTTTATGTTTTGTAATGATGTGTAGTTTTAGAAGTTACCCTAAGGTCAGTTATATCTTAGAAACTTTTTTAGATAAAAAAACTTGATAGTTTTTTTTTTGTAAGTTTATGGGTCGGTGAAAATATATATAGTTAGTTGTGAATTCAGTAGAAATGGCGTAAGTGAAAGCAAGTTGATATTGGCAGCATAGGATTGTTGAATTGTTTTGTTGAATGAGAATGTACGAAGAAGGGGATAAATAAGAAAAGGGTTTTGGTCATTAAATAGCAATGAACTTTTCCAAATGTACCGATTTGGTATGTGAATTATAAAAAAGTTGTGTAAATGTAACCAAGTTTCATAAAGTGTTCCAATTTGCACATTTTGATGACGTGTCTGATACGTGGCACCATTTATAACGTGTCACGTCATCAAAATGTGCATATTGGAACACTTTATGAAAGTTCGTTACATTTACACAACTTTTTCATAGTTAATGTACCTAAACGAGACAATGAAGAAAGTTCGTTGCTATTCTATGACCAAAACCCATAAGAAAGCTAGGGAGAAAGGACTTATGGATTTCGATTAAGTTAGATTCTATCTTAGCTTTCTCTAAAAGGGATCACCGGTGAAACTTTGAGTGTGCAAGATGTCATTTGATATTAACTATATGGCTATTCTATTGTTATATGGTTAATATCAAAAGTTGTCATCCTCACAATCATTTATTTTCAAAGGTGGACACTTTTTGAGAGCTAATGTAGAATTGAACTTGATTGAGATCCAAAAGTACATGCTCTTGTTTATCTTATTTCCTTTCTTTTATTGATGTATTATTTTTTTCGCCTGAAACAACTCAACGAACCACCTCTATTCCTTTGGTGCATGCTCACTTAGTATATGATTTTCTTATCCATCTTCTTGCACTTTGAGATTTATTAGTATGTAAATTTATGTTTACACTAAGGTCATTTATATATCAGAGAGGTTTTGAACTCTTTCAAGTATGAAGTAGATTAGGTTAAGGCCAAAAACTCATTTTTTATTACCAAAGTTAGGCATCCATGAAAGTCTATTTAGTAATAAAACTAGGGAACGTATGAAGTCAACTGAAACAAAGTTAACGACATTCCGGCTGGTTTTGGTTATAAATGGCATGAGTGAAACCAATTAACCAAATTGATATTGGTGGCATGGGATTGTTGAAATGTTTTGTTGAATGTGAATAAACCACTAGAAGGATACTAATAAGAAAACCAGGGAGAAAGGACTTATGGATTTTGATTAAGATGCATTTCTATCTTAGCTTTCTCGAAAAGGGCTCGCCATTGAAAACTATGAATGTGTAAAAGGTCACTCAGTTTTAACTGTATCTACTATCCTATTTTCATACAGGGTCTTGAATTGATCTTCTTCACATTCATGTTTTTCGTGGTGGACACTTTTTGATTGCTAATGTGGAATTTGACTCTATCAAGATTCAGAAGTACATGCTTTTGGTTTTATTATTTGCTTATCCATCTTCTTGCACTTTGAGTTTCCTTGCATTCATCTCTTGTGTGAATTTGTGTTTTTTAGGACCACCTCCTTTCTTGTTTCTAAATATGATGACAACCATTTGTCCCGCCTACAGAAACCATTATGGTTACTTCTATATCCTTAGTGGTCATTTCAAAATTCTTATTAAATCAAACATGATTGATAAAATTTCTGTATCTTGTCATTGCTGAGGGGTATTCTTGATATATTTATCAATAGTGGGAACATTTTAAACTAATCATTAAGATTTCTCATTGGTGCATGAATTGTGGTAAACTCTACAGATTGTCTTGTTTTAATATAACCTACAAGGTCATGATACCTGTTAATCTCTTAAAAATGGCATCACTTATTCTTTGGCATTTCCACCTTACTAGGTATTTACAGTTAATATCTTTTGTTGCAGTTAATGTGCTTTTTAGACTTGGAGACTGATTATATCAATCCATATGAGTTAGCGACTAAGATAAACAACATTACGTTGCCGGAGTTCATTACTCAAGGGGCTTTGTGCTTTCTACATCTTGTCTCACGGCATTGGATGATGTTTCTGCTGTGCCTGCCATACATGTGCTATAACGTGAATATGTAAGTGCATATATCTTTTCTTATCTTACATTTCAGTGTATTTTCCGTTTGTTAAGTATCTTATCATTACACTTTTAGTGGTTAATTGGTGGCTGGGAGAGGGTGGTTGGGAAGGACTGATTTGCAAAACTTTTACTTACAAAGATAAAATATTGATATGTAATTCAGAATTTTGTAACAAACTTAGCAATATTATTTTTTTGTAAATGTTTTTGTGCAGGGGATAAGACACTCACAA
This sequence comes from Artemisia annua, assembly GCA_014162995.1. NCBI lineage: Eukaryota > Viridiplantae > Streptophyta > Magnoliopsida > Asterales > Asteraceae > Artemisia > Artemisia annua. The sequence goes on from LBNU01033358.1 coordinate 21,682, forward strand.
AAACATCTCAGTGTAATTTTCTCAATTGATTCAAAATGGGTGCCTAGATGCACTTCATGCTAATTTAGCGTGTCATTTATCTAAGTTTTTATAGATTAAAGGCAGACAAGATGGGTGTTTAGGTAATGGTTCAACACGGGCCAACTTTTGGGTGGGTCAAAAAGGGTCAGTCGATTGGCTCACAATATTCTATGAAGTTATTATATTTCATAGATAATGAGTATTTCATAAATAACAATGATCCGACTTCTAAATAAGATGAGGATACTTCGGCCACTTTTTATCTGTTTGACCTATTTGACCCATTTCATTTTTAGGTAAATTTCTAATTTATTCTTTAGCAATATACTGTAATTCATTAGTATATAACCCGAAGGAGCCAGATTCACGAAATTGGTTGAAACTACACCTTCTGAGTTCTGATTAAAATTTTATGTTGTGTTTTAGCTACATTCATAGACAGCATCTAGTATATGCAACAGAGGTGTTCAGTGTGATGTCAAGGGAAAAGAATCAGCGAATATTTAAACTTGTTTATCTTGCTTGCCTTCTCTTCTTCTCTATATTCTGGTACGTACCTCGAACTATTGAAAAGCCTCTACTTTTAAGCACTTAGAAATCATATTGACGAGTTACTCTGCTCTGTTGTTGTAGGATGATCTGGAGTATCGTGGATGATGACTATTAAGAAAAGAACACTCGTAAGTTAGTAAATCAAACTGTAAGTATAACCAATAATTGTCAAGATCGTAGATTAATCCACTTTTGACTTTGAGTTAAAAAAAATTCTGTAACTTTTTTAACTAAAAAACTAATATGGATTCCTAAATTAGTGAATTTTCTTGCAAATTGAAATTTAATGAAAAGTCACAAAGCATATTAAACTTGAAAACGAGATCCAACAAATTAGTTTTTAAACTCAAATGTATATGGTGGTTTTGTTATTTCATTGCACATCAGAGGAAATTTGTTAATGTAAGTTAACCTTGATAACAAACGGATCAACATCAGTTTTAAGTTTGTATCAGAAGCCATATAAAGCTAAATTTACAGATGCTCAGTTGGACCTAACCTTTTCAGGACATGTATTCCACGTTGAGAACTGAAGGCTTCTACAAATTTGTATGTTTTTCTAGTGAAAGGAGCCGTTTGAGAACTTGAGTAGAGGTATTTTCACTCGCACTACTCGATCATATTTGAAGTACAAGATTTTGGTGTCTCCAATAACATTGTTATGTACATGTGTATTTGTATCTGTATTTGTATATTTGATTAACTTAGTTGTTTTAGTTTTACTAGATTTTTTTGGTTGTAACTTATGTCTTTTGTCTTGGTGGTTAACAAGTGTAGTTTATTTAATGAAACTATGAAAGCACTTTCCGATATTTTGGATTCCGTTCATTTTTTGTGTACTGCATTGCATATGAGGGTTGAGAATTCAGGGTTAGATACGTACTGCTATCCGCTGATTTTCGTTTTATACATTTTAGCTCGTACAATAATTTACTTGCACAGAAATTACAGGACAAGTCTTAAACTATTGATTTGCCCATGATATTCTCTTTTTCCAGTTGTGTTTGTTTCTTACACACTTTTCTATTCTGGTTTGCTTTCGAAATAAGCTAATATCTAGTTTTACTTTAGAGTAGTTTGAAATATTAGAAGATAAATAGACAATTATGAACCAAACCAACATTATTTTATTTGCATCGTGGAGATTGATTTAATCTATAAAAATCTGTTTCATTTAACTAGATTCGATACGGCAGTGGTTATTTAATCAGTCTTGACAGTTTCAATTCGAAAGGTTAGAAAGGTTAAGCCAAATCAGGACTCAAGCTAGCAGACGACCGTGCTAGTTGTTCACATCTTGAGCGAAGTATATGTATTGAGTGATCGCTATTACTATGGTGTTTGAACTATGACATTTTCCTAGGTTCTATGAAGTCATGATGTTCATTTGAAATGCATAACGGTATGACATTTTGGTGGGATCATATGATCTTGATCTTGCATAAACAAATATGATCCTATGTAGGATCCTGATCATTCCAGCCTTGGCTTCACAAGAACATGAAATGATCTTACACCCTTGGTAAAAAATCACAATCATCATAGGACATGAACAAACATAGAAACATTGTTCTGATTTCCAAAGAATCTTAAACATAGAAAGAGTAACCTAATTAAGTTGACACTTTGACATCCCTAAAGTAATTAAATTACATCAACCTGGTTAATAATAAAAGACTAAATAACAAATAACACAAGCAACAACATCAGCAGATCACAGCATTTTCTATCCCCAAAATGACCAAAAGGTTCTTCTGAAGCACCCTACATGCTACAACTAAAATCAGAGGTGAAAAAGAATCATGGTTTCAGTCTTCCCTTAGGGACACGTTCATGTCCGTGGTGGTCCTTCTCCAGTCATGCATAATCGACATTGTGGCATGGTTTTCGTGCTGATAGTTTTGGGGAGGGGCAGGAGCAGGGGCAGAATTAGTATTTTCTGCTGGTGTACTTTCTTGGCTTTGTTCATTGAAATTTTGCTGCTCTTCTTTTGTAGTCCGGGGTATAGTAGGGTCTTCTGCGGTAGTCAAGAGTTGCATGGGTTGCTTTCTCGGTTTTGGCCCCACGGGATTTCCAGCCTCAGGTAAAAAACTGGCTACAACAACCTGAGATTAACGTAATATGAGTATTAGGAAACGCAAAANAAAAAAAAAAAATGCCATGCTTTGACTTTATATATCAAATCTATTATTTCTCATAATGAAAAAGGTATCAATCTTTATTCCAAATTCAGCACCAAAGATTCGTTAACCATAGCCTTTTCGGAGGAGTAACTTTTCTACTAAGGGTTTTACTCGAAAAGCAACTGGAATTTGTAGCAATCTCATGTTTAAATTTCCTACTTTGGCCTCAAAAGTCTAATTGTCCCAAACCTATATTCCTAAAAGGAGAATAACGAAAGGTATGCTTTGACTTTGGAGGTCAAATCTACTACGTTCCCATACAAACATGATATGGAATTTTTCATAAACTTTAGGGTAGGAATGGGTAATCCAATAATATAAGAACTCTTTTTCTTTTGTGAGTACTAACAAAAAGAAAGCTTGGGGAATGCACCATTATTAAGGGATTTACTCGATTAAATTATAAAAGTTGGTTAGTTAATCTAACATTAAAAAGAAAAGTCAATGGAATGAACCATTTAAAAAAAATGTATTTAAGGTTAAACCACCAAAATGGTGAAATTTTAGCTGTTTTACCATTATTAATCTTAAGAATTAGAGCCGATATCTTCTAATTGTAGTAGTAGTAGTACAATGTCAATGTGACCATTAGACAGTTTCCAAAAGTCAATCTATATGGTTAAAATTCTTAAACTTATAATCTGAATGAAATATCCCAAAGAGGAAAGGGTACCTGAACAGGACCAGCTGCAGTAAGAATTCCTCCAAGCAGACCTCCAACTACACGGCCATCAGGGCTTGATAGAGCTATGCTCATACCACCTTCTCTTGATGTTACTCCTCCAGACTCACCAGGTGTGAAAGATCCAGATAATGAAAGAATTTCAAATCTTCCCTGTGATAACATAAAGTTGTAAGATAAATATAAGATAGTTTATTTATAAATTAAATTGCATACCTCGTATGTCACGGTGCCTCCAGATGAACTGGCTTGACGCAAAGTCACGTGTGAAATGATCCCAAGTGCAGATAGAACACATATTGCGCGGGGCCCGTATTTTGAGAAGGAGATGATTTTAGATGTAACATCCTGAAAATGGCAAAGATTGTGCATTTATGAGTTATATATCAGCTAGCATTACGTGTATGCATCAGGTGTGTTGAATTTAAAACTCATTGAAATAGACACATTCATGAACTTAACTTTGTGGATCCCATTTCATTGATGCTGAGGATCACAGGGGGACTTGTCAAGTTAAAGTGGGACATTTAACTAATTTCTTTTGTAGATAATCAGACTACAATGATTACAAATGCTATATTACAATACTATTCACAGAGCAAAAATAATGTATGCTGTTGTATGCATTTAAAAGACAATTTTGGCAACTTTTGACTCATTAGATCAGTTCTATCCACTTGAGCAGTTTGACCCATCTGAAATGGGTCGAAGATTCACATTTACTAAAGACACATGAAAATGAGACCAAGAGAATGAAAGTGAACCAGAGAAAAAATTGTTGAATAAAGTAACGAGACTTCAGTATACAATTAAAAGGTTACTTCATTCATTGCCACTGGTTTTCGTTCAGGTTTGGAACTGTATGCTAAATAAACCGACACTAGAAAGTGTAGAGTGTTAATGCATGAAGTATTAAGTTTGCATATTAATCCTTGAAGCCTAATTTGCATTTTATTCATGAAAAGCCTTGACTTTGAAGGGTCAATATCTGTGAACTAAATACCTGGAAATCTAGACCCAACGGGTCTAGATGGGTTTATATAGAAAAGTGGTTACTTGTACGTTGATGTTAGTCTAACAACCCATCGGACCCAACATATTTCTTCAACAACTTTGGATGTGACACAAGTAGACCCGTGAGGTGTTAAGGCTAACATCAACGTACATGTTACCACTTTTCCATATAAAACCATCTAGACCCGTTGGGTCTAGATTGCCAGGATTTGTCAAAATGTCTTTTAGCACTTTTCAATAATGACAAATAGGGGAATCTTGTAGACCCATATCAATATCAAAATTTCTTTGAATGACGATAGATGGATGCATAAGTAAATAGTTTAGATCCATAAAAGAAGACGATTGAAATTTTGCGGGACTTTGCACAATGGGATCTATTGAAGTGCTCAAGGGACCGAGGGAAGATTAACACTTACCCTTGCATGTGGATTTGTTTTTGGGAATTGAGACTCTTTACATGATTTAAGAATCAGGTATAGAAAGCGGTCATATCATGTGCATATCCACGCTATAATTTTCCATTTAATCATTGGTAGTAGTTAGAAGTTAACATAATGTAATTCGGTTGAGGCCATAGAAACCTAAGAATTTACGATCAACAAAAATAGCGATAGCTAGAATGAGTGCATCAAGATTTTTATTAGGTTCTTTTCTTCTATTATTAGGGTGCCAAAATGATTATGAAAGTTAAAATTATTTTAAAGTTTTTTCTAACAATGATTAGTAGGTTACATTTTGGTTTACTTTCAACCAGTTTGGCTCGTCATAGATGAAATAAATCCCAACTTGGCCCATTTATAAGTAAAGTAGTAAAAATTTTCCGCATCTAGTTTTTCTAGTTAGAACATACCTCGCCCGGATTAACAGTGACCATGTGAGGGGTGAAACTTCCACCAGAAGTAATTTGGTCCCCTGCCATCAAAAAACAAAAGACCCAGAGTCGCAGGTAATAAGTATCATGTATATATTGAAAGTCTTTTTTGTTGCTCTTATGTGCAAAGATTTGAACCAACTATGAAACAACAAAAAGTGCTGCGTAAAGTTTTAGACCAAACTAATGTAGTTGCAAATACACTTTTACACTTGCGGTGAATGTATATTCATTCCAACCCACTTAAGAGCATAGTTCAACAATCATAAAGGTTACTCCTTTGTGCTCAAAAGGTCATCAATCACGCAAAATGGAAAACTCTAGAAATATATTTTATCGAACAAAAATTATATATAAAACAAATGATGGACCCCATTTACCTAAACTCAAGTTCAATATCTCAGAAGACTTCCTTCTCCTTCTCTTCTTTTCCTTCTGAAACTCGCTACCACTTCCCGTCGCTTCACCAAACTTAATATCAGAATATCCGCCACCAGAAGTAGGCGAAGTAACAGATGCTAGAGGCATTGGTGACAATGTTCGGCCACTTGCATTAGCCACCCCATCTGGTCCATACTTCCTTGGCCTACCCCTCTTCTTCTTTTCCAATGAAGAAGGAATTCCACCACCACCACCACTCACCGGCGAAAACCCAAGTGGGCCCGCAACCTGGCTCGTCATCTGACTAGGATTTCCAGCCTGTACGGGGCTTTCGGTTTTTAGAGCTAATTGATAGTTTGATGGAGGAGCCTCAGGTGCTCTTGTTTCTACTGGTGGTACCATATTTTCCCTTGATTCCATTATGATTAGCAAATTTTCTACAAAAAATCACATACACCTTATGATTAACATTCAAAAATTCAAATTCAACAAAATATGTTCAAAACACACAGACATACGTTATGGTCAACAGCAAGTCAGAACAACAAATAATGTTCAATACTTAATATTAAAAAGTACAATTATCTTAAAAATTACATATTCAATACCATGATAGAATACCAAATATTGCATAGTATATTTTACAAGATCAAAACTAAAAAATAGCAATATATCATAAGAACACATAAAAATAATGAAATTTAGCAAAAATAACAGCAAAATTACCTACAAATATTGCAACTTATAAAAATGTGACACAAGCACAACTTATATAGTAATGAAAAAAAAAAAAAAAAAAAAAAAAAAACATAACAGCATGATACAAAAAAAAAAAAAAAAAAAAAAAAAGCATTTACAACACTAAACATGAAAATTAAATCTTGTACTAAAATANCAAAACACACAGACATACGTTATGGTCAACAGCAAGTCAGAACAACAAATAATGTTCAATACTTAATATTAAAAAGTACAATTATCTTAAAAATTACATATTCAATACCATGATAGAATACCAAATATTGCATAGTATATTTTACAAGATCAAAACTAAAAAATAGCAATATATCATAAGAACACATAAAAATAATGAAATTTAGCAAAAATAACAGCAAAATTACCTACAAATATTGCAACTTATAAAAATGTGACACAAGCACAACTTATATAGTAATGAAAAAATAAAAATAAAAAATAACAATAACATAACAGCATGATACAATAAAACAAAAAAAAAGCATTTACAACACTAAACATGAAAATTAAATCTTGTACTAAAATAAAATAAAAAAACAATATTTTGAAAGACTAGAAGGAAGTACCTTGTTTAGATTATGTCTGGTTTTCTTTTCTTACAGAAAAAAAGCACACACTGAAATTTTATTTTAAAACATGCATTCTTTTTTTCTCTATGAGTGTAATAAAATCAAGAAGAAATTATTATTAGTATTAAATAATTAAAAGTTTGAATGGTAATAATTCAAAAAAAGAAATAATAAATGAGTAGTTGATTGCCGAACCCAATAAAGTAAATTTTGAAACTTTCAAGTCTTTGGTAGAAAAAAGTTAATTCAATTAATTATGAATATATTTATTAATTGAGTAATTATTTTTTATTTGATATTTATCTTGTTAGAATTCTAACACGTGACACATTGATTTTGGTAATATTTGTTTTTTTCTTTAGAGTAGTAACTTATTTCCTTTCTTAAATGAAAATGGTTGTATAAACGTTTGTTAGAGCATTGGGTGTAGATGAAGAGGTTTGCCTCTTCATTCGGGCCTCACGTGTACCACATCACACAACACCTTTTCACAATTAACCCCCCTTCACTAAACAACTAACCTCAACTTCTTCATTCGGGCCCCACCACTTACACCTGTATTCATTTCATTAAATAAATTAAATTCATTTCACTAATTATACAAAATAATACAACATACTAATTTTTATTTCATTCAAATAAAAAAGATACAATACGAAAAAAAAAACCATACGATAATTTTATTGGAGAAACTAGCCGTTAAGACTTTTATTCAAACTCAAACACACGATACAGAATACATAAACAAACACACCATACAGAATACATCATACAAAAGTCATTAACCATAAACTAGTCGTTAACCTCCCACACTTAACATAAACAAACACACGATACAGAATACAAAAGCCATTAATTCCTAAAGCTGTTCAAGGCGTAGTTGTTTCTCAAAATCACCCAAACGTGAAAATATTTGAATGGTTGCCCACCATGGCGTTCTTTGTAAATGTTCATTGCATCTTCAAGACGAACATCTGGCTTACGTGTAGGCTGCAAAGTCAAGTAAACTTCATGAAATTTGTGGCATTCAGAGTTCATCCGTGCCCACTTACCCGTTAGCTGGTTTTTGTTACGAAAAGGACCATCTGATTGTTCATTGAACCTTTCTGTTACGACTTGCCAAAAAGGTCCTTCGGCGGTATGGAATTCGTGAACGTTTTGCCACATATCGGCTAGCAAACTTTCTTCTTCAATAGACCAACGATTTGCCATTGTGAATTTGTTTAGAAAGTGAAGTGTGTGCAAGTATGATAGTATATGCTATATATAGGAGTGTATAAACGTTTAAAATTCAAATTTCAAAACCTGAGCGGGATAAATTGAAATTTCAAATTCAAATAAAAGGGCGGTTAAACATTTAAATTTCAAATTCAAAAAATCCAAACAAAAAAAAACGTGTGCAATACACATTTAATATTCAATCGTACAAACGTGTGGAATTCAAATTTAAAATTCAAATTCACACAAATGGGCGGTTAAACGTTTAAAATTCAAATTCAAATTCAAGAGCGGGATAAATTTTGATTTCAAATGTATTCAAACGGCCCTATAAATAGTCGTGCCCAGTTCTTCCCAAAACACAAACACATCACACACAAGTCATACACAAATCACAAGTTTCATCTCTCAAAGCAATGGCTAACAACAATTCACCAGATAACGCTTCAGTTTACAACACCCCTCCCGAAGAACTTTTCCCTGTGTTCCCATACGACAATCAACAAGCCAACAATCCACCACAAGATTTGTTTCCCGTTTTCCAATATGACAATCCACCACCAAACACTCCACCGGAAGTTCTGTTTCCACCTGTAAACAATCCACCACCACACTACAATCCAGCCGCAAACTATCCACCACACTACAACCCACCGGCAAACTATCCACCACAAAACCAACCACGTCCTTTGTCTGATGAAGAATTGTATGAGCAAGATATGCAAGAGTTGTTAAGGGTTCAAGCAGAGGAAGAAAAAGAGGCAAGAGCTCGTGAGGAATACTTACGAGCTAAACAGGCTCGTAGAAACGCTCGTTGTGCATGGCGAATCCAACATGGATTGCCCCGTGTGCCAACCAGTGACGACGATTCGAGTGCTTCGAGTCAAGAGGGCTATGTGTCGGATGATTCGTTTTATTGATTCGTAGTTTAGTTTAATCGTAGTACTTCTTATGGGTTTCAATTTCGATTTCTTAGTTTAACGTTTGTAATCGTAGTTGTTTCAAGTAATGGCAATCCTATGTTTAATGTAATTACATTTACAAAACAATAACATTTTTACTAAACACATACATATTTACAAACCTACATCTATACTACATATAAAGAGAAAATGGTCAAACCTTGAAAAGTGAAATCTTAAAAGTCAAGGGTGAGAGAAAATGAATTGTGTAATTAATACTCTTATTAAAACACCCCATAAATTAAAAGTACAATAATTTATTCACATTGTACAACCAATTAAAAGCATATATATCAAATTAAAAAACAATCAATTAAAACACCCCTTATTAAAAAGTACAACAAAATATTCACAATGTACAATTTAAACAAACTACAACATAATATAGAATATAAAATAATTAAACACACTAATTAATGTTATTTTTAAAACACCCTAAAATGAAAAGTATATGTTATTATAAACATTATACAAATTAATAAAACACACAAAACTTCATACAAGCTAACAAGTTGATGCTGCATATAGTTTTGAAAACTGGACCGGACCAACGGGTTCAACTGGGAAAAGCATATAGTTTTGAATACAAGGACTAATACACGACGGGTTCAGTTATTAAAAGCATGACTCGGTTTAAATTGATCCGTTTTTCAACCAGAACGGTTCAACCGGGTTTCAAAACATTATGTTTAATCTCCAAATCTTCAAAATTTTATTAGTGGTGGCAAAACGGGCGGGCACGGGCACGGGCTAAACGGACAAATTATAAATCGGGCCAAACGGGCACGGGCTAAAACGAGCAAATTATAATTCAACTATTAAAAACATTCCGAACAGTCCTAAAAATCCCTTTAATTCATCTTGTAAAAAAAAATCCAGCATCTAAGTCTTAACTATATTTAATTATTTTTTCTGAAAAAAAAAAAAAAAAAAAAAAAAAAAAAAAAAAAGAAGATAAAATCTGACTGCAAATTTGAGAAAATCTACTGGGACAAATGAATAAAAATGCAACTAATTAAATATATCTATCAATTAATTAGATTATTAAATAATTATGCATCAAATAGTTAATAAATGAGATAAATTAAAATTAAAATAGTTGGAATGTTTTATAGTTACCAGTGACAAGTGAATTGGTCGGAAAAAAAA
>LBNU01033361.1:0-22905 GCA_014162995.1 Artemisia annua
AAAAAGGCTATAGGTCAGAATCCATAATGCCCTTCTAAACTCCTGATAACTCTTCCCTCAACTCTCTAATCCTACCCAACACAAAAGCCCATATCCAATCTCGCAAGATCAATTAATAGTCCTTAGGCAGACTCATCTCGCCTAACTGCCACAGCAACTCCCTAATCTAGTCCCATGGTGCCAATAATCTCTCCCAAAACGGCCAATCTCTCCATGTTCGGCCGCTCAGAACGACACAACCGACGGCACAATCCGATCCCAGGTTTGGATGTTGACGGGGAAGTACGCAGTCACTATTCTCTACCTTCGGGTGAGAGACGATGAGCACTATATTGGTCAAGTGTGGTGATTTAATGGGGTTTTTGGCAGATATGCGGTCTTCGCGATCGACTGGGACAGCATAATTGGGCTGGGCTGCGCTTGGCCACCATTGACTAAGATGCATCAGTCAGGGGAAAGCAACGCTTGCACTCCTCCCTCCTCTCTCGGGTGAGGGGTCTGTTGGACTAAAACAGGTCCCCTTCTGGGAGTGCCACACTGGATGGATCTAGACTAATCTCCTCCTCTTTGCTATCACAGCATGGGTACTGTACTCACATTGTAATCGTGTCTTATGCTACCTCGTGATGTTAGGGTGAGGTTCGTAACAGGGTGATGGTGTAAGGATGACCTGTGGGTCGTATGTCAACTGTCGTACACATTGAGGGTAACGGTATTAGGATAAGAGTTATGGCTGATTGAAGGAAATGAATCCTGTGAGGTGCCGATAATTTGGGTTTATAGCAAAGTTGGTTTCTGTAGAATAAGTTGTAGGCAGGCTGGTCAGAGAGATCGTACGTCAGCCCTGACATAATTTCGATGCCGATCGGTGCTTGCGGACATAATAGATGAAGAACACTGATGCAAAGGTGAGGACGCCGCCCACCACAACAGATCATGCACAGCAACAGTTGTTCCGAGATGTCTTACAGAGGACTTTTTAAGACGGGTCTCCGAATTATATCTGATTCTGGTGAGCAGGTTCATTAAAAATCACTCGCTGTGTTCATCGAATTCAACGTCCAGAGCCCTGACGGTAAGTTTCCCATGTCTGCCTCGGACGATTATAGGCCGATGACAATGATGTCGAGAAGCGATCAGCAGGTGATAGTAGATCAATCGAGTATACCTGATACGAGAGTCAACAGTTCTGTCTAGTCTCTCGTTATGTAGCTAACAAACAGGAAGTACTCGCTACCAGTTCAACGTCGAATATTGATTTTGCAAGAATGAAGAAACATGTCTGTGACAAAACTTGCTGCTCATGGCGTACGGGGATTCAAAGAGTATGTATGCCAAGCACGGCCTTCAAAGAACTTAGTCCAAAGACTCATCATTACTCGAGTCGTTAAATGATCAAAGCGTTATAGAAGACATTATAAATCCGAATTTAAAGCAGTACAACGTCACCACAATCACAAATGAGACATGAGTCAAGACACTAATAGCCGAAGTATAGACTCCTTGAAACGTCCCATGCCTCACCAACCAATCTAAGTATTACATACAACCTAACCGCTTACTTCCATCAAATCAATCAAGTTATCCAAAATCCAATACTCGCATAATATCATAAGCATATATCATACTCAATTCAAAACTCAATCATATGCATACTTATTCATATCATATTATTCAAACTTATCTCAATAGAAGGACTTCGGCTTGGCAGCTTGGCAGGCGTTGGTCGAGGATCCGATTTTTAAGAAATGTTTAAAAATAGTTAAGGTTTATCATTGTACTAGTTCTCCTATAACCTTGGCTCTGATACCAATCTGTAAACACCCCCAAAAAATCGTACAGCGGAAGACTTACAAGCTTTTGTGTGTTTATCGGGGATTGACCATCACAAGTATATGATAACAAGATCATAGATGAAAATAAAAGTAAACCAAATCAACAAAAGTTAAAGTTTACATTCATTCCAAGATCTTAGGGTTCATAGGCCCAAATAGATAGCATAAAAGATAGGTTCCAAATTTATTTCAGAGTGCATATGTTACCTCAAACCAAACCAAGTCCAAAGCAAGCTTCACCCAAAGTCCAAGCAAAAAGCTTTCATCAATTACTGAGAAAAACATGCTTAAAAAAGTCAGCTTTCGCTGGTGAGTTCAATAGAGTTTAATCATTCGAAATACTTACGGGACTGAAGGATTTAGCGCTATGTGTATACTAGGGCAGGCATAGACAATCATACTATACTTTTATCAAATTCCAATTCCATCACAATCATACTCATACTAGTTTACCACCTTTCTAGAAGGCGGAGGGTCAGGTCGAGCGCCACATCTCGACGGTACACTAGCCGGAACACTAACAGTAAGGAACCACCATTACTGCCCTGAACGTAGGCCGTAGTAGTGTATACTCCAAACCAGGTTCGCCCCTACGTAGGTAACAAACTACTCGTCTATGCCTAAACAGTCCACACAATAGCAAAAACAATTTTAATAGCAGGTCCAAGAAATGGGTGCATGTTTTCTCCCCCAAGTTTAGAAATCATTTCCGAAAATAAAATTGCGAGTAAAAGTGGGGCCTATAAACTCACCTCGAAATAGCAACAATCATACCACGAGTAGCAAAGAAAATCGCTAAGACTTACAGCAACTATTGACTCGGCACACCTATTCAGTATATATACTTTCCGCTCAATACCACTTCCTTAATAATTATACTCCCAATAATCCAATGGGTTTTCCTTTTACTTTCCAAAAATCCTTTCTTTCTTTGAAAAACGCTGTTATCACTTTGTATCATTTTGTATCCCTTTGGTATCGAAGTGAGGATTCTAGAGACAAAGTCTCGACTCGTTGGCTATTAAGCCAAATATACTATCCATAACAATCACTACGGCTCAAAAAAATATAAGTCACATAGCAATATAACCACATGAACGCACATACTAAAACATATAGCACAGTAGTGGTAAGGTCAAATGATATGCCTTCATAAAATAAATAAGTCGTTCATGAGGGTCGATGGCTTCATCAAAATTTCTCAACTTGATAAGTCCAACCATTCACGTATTATTTAATGTATTCACCAAGTTATACAGTACGTTACAAGTCATAGGATGGACTTCTCTCAATTTAGTTGTATAATATTAACTATTGGGCCTTATTGGACTCGTCACCCAATAAGTCCAACGATAAATCAACTACACGACTTATTAACGTTAACTCAATCCGAAACTTTACTACAATGGGTCCAAATCACCATATTAACTCGATAACGTTGGTTTGATCTAGTCATATATATGGCTCCTTGAATATTTAAATAGTCCAGCCAAAAGAATTATTTGCTTTCGGGATCCGTTATGGTCCGTAACGTCCCAAATATTTCCTTCATCCGTTTATGTTCTTATTCGTTGTTAATGCTTTAATAAGGCGTCGATATATTAATTTCCTAACGATTAATAGTTATCGTTGGCGTTATTATATTATTCGTTATTACTTCACTTAGGTATTATGTAAGTTAGTATATGGTACATACATAATATGTGCTAGAATTATATATATATATTATATATTATATATATATATATATATATATAATATATAATATAGTATATATATATAACGTACACTTCCAAACTTACTTAATATTTAGTTCGGTTGAAATAAACGATTTCTACGAATCATTACATATTCAAAGTCACGTGTCCGAGTCATGACTCTCGTCCACATAAAACTATAAAGTCAATGTCAAATGAAATCGGCATCGTCAAAGTCAATCAAGACTAAAAGTCCAAGGATGACCTCCAAACATGCACCAAAAATAATCACACAAAATATATAAAAAAAGTCCCGATGTCCAATAATACTCCAATACACAATCAATTCGAGGTGTCTCGACACCCGTTCTAATCCTATCTCCGTTCCACTAAAAGTATTCACACCTTATAACTCCGGAAATTTCGATCAAACACAAGGAACAAACTTAGTTACAAGTGAATATATATACACTTAGTCACGTATTTCACCAAAATAATACACATAACCACAAAATACTCGTTTTCACATAAAACCATATTTTCGTTACCAAATATACGTTATTTACTCCCATTTACCTAAATTTTCACATAATTCACGTAATACACATAACAAACCCCATACCACAAGCATACTATGTCACAACATTCCACGTTTTACCATGTTTCCGACAACATTAACCATTTTACCACTTTCAAGTGTATATCTCGACACAATTCAACATATTACATATTTGTCACAAATTCGCATAACGCGCCAAAAACGAGCTACTAAATCATACGCATACCAAGTAAATAACCACAAAATGACCACAAGGACTAACCCGTGCCCACTAGGCCACGGCTACCTTGGTAGGAGCCAAAACCATCGGCCAAGGGCCTATGGTCTCGACTGTCACAAAAATACACTCCCTAAACTTACCAATCTGTTCAAACACTACCAAATCATTACAAAATCATCTAGGACATACTACAACAACCAATATCATCAAAATGGGTCAAACCTAAAAACAATCATGGGTCGTGGGTCAAACCCAACGTTTGACCACGAATCCGAATCCAAATTCACCTCTAATCGATTACCAAACTTTTTCTCTTATGTTTTTATTAACCAAAATGTATTAAAACATAAAACCCACTTAGTTTTACCCAAACTTTATAAGAATTCGTGGGTTTGACTTGTAACAAAGTCAAGACTTCAAGAATACTTACCACTTTACTTTCTTCAAACCAAACAAGATTTCAACAACAAAAGTGATGAAAACATGATAGACCCCACGAATTTAAATGGGTTTATGTTTTTGGGTCGTTTTGATGTATAAAAATTATATAGGGATGATTTGGAAATGGCTGGGATTGATGTTTTTTGAACTTGGATGAGAAAAAATGAAGTGGGGTGTGGTGGTTCTTGGTGTGTGGCCGACGCAAAGAGAGAAGAGAGGAGAGAGTTAGGGTTTAATTTTTTATGATAAAAATGAAAAAGAAGGGATAAGTGTGATATCTTTGGGTTATTGGCAAAATGGTCCCCTTAGTTGTTAGTTTTTAGAGTTTAGTTGAACTAGGGGAACCCAAAACTTTTATTTTCCCAAACTTACCCCAAAACTATATTTTTGAGTGTCAAAGTTTAGCACGGTAGCCACCGAATTCGTTTTTAAGTGGCACACCAAGTGTTTTACAATAAATTCCCCCAATATACTTTCCAAAAGTTCTTTTACATGACGGACCCAATTAAAAACATATTTTTACGACTCGGTAACTAAGTGAATTTTTATGTCAAAAGATTCTCAATCATTCTTGTCAAAAATACTTTCATTAGGATTCTAGTGCCAAAGTCAAATAGTGCCAAACGGCGAAGTACCAAATAGCTAATTATTACTCAAAACGATAAACGTTTGATATATATTCAAACTTTCCAATCCCAAATTCCTCAAAATCATTTTAATTCATACTCGGGTTTATAAAAATAAGTAATGCGGAAGTTTTTAAAGGACACCCAAATTTTTTACCAGTTGTCACAATAAGTTTATCTTTCATATTGATAGATTGTCTGACAATATGAGTTCTAATGAAATACCACAAGTTTATGGTGGGTTCAATTAGGAGAATCAAACTCTATTGGTATTGTTTGATTAAAGATAACTATAACTTCTTTTCTTCCAAAAGTTATCAAGGTTAGAAAATTGAGTATGGATTGCATATACTCAATTAGACTCCTAGAAGATTAATAAGACATTGTAGAATTATGAAATGTGATGAATCACATTATGTCTTAAATTGGAGTTCTGAATTTGTTAAGTTACTTATGTGAAGGTTATTAACAAAAGAATGTCAAGAACTGTCAAGGTGTATTTGTAATGTCCCAAAAGAGAAAATTGGATTGTTGCTCTAATTGCTAAGTATTTATAGATAGTCTATATATTACTAAAGGCAAGTGGGAGTTTTATCTTGAAAAGATAAAATTACAAGATACATAATCTTCTAAAAACACACTAGTGAAAATCATGATGAGGCTTAACATCTAAATGATAAACCTCAAGATGATGGAATTATCATTCATAGATCCACTTGGATATCTCAGATATTTGGTTCATATGTTGAGCATTATATGATAAAGTATTACTAAATATTGAATTGGGAAAATTACTCATATTATGAATGTTATAGATGCTCTTCATAAAGATATTCAAATTTTGAAAAAATTTGGTTTATCTTAATTCTTAATAGTTAGAGAATGATGATGAGTTTATTCAAAGATAATGTAACCCTAGTGGTTTAAATCTTTGTGTAGAAATCATATGGAGAAAATTGTATACATATTTTAATGCATGTCTTATGACAAGATTATTAATCATATTTAAGAAATTAACTATGATTGAATACTCTTTCCTAAGAACATTAAAGATACAAAGATGGTAATTGTCATATTTATATGAATATGAAATTTGACAATGAATATCAAAACTCTTTCTTGAATAATTACTTGAGCGAGGACGATAAGTAATCAAAAGGAGTTTATGAATTCAAATAAGTCTTTAGAAAAAGTGCAATAATCCATGAATGGATAAATGCATGCATCTAGGAGATTACTCTTATGTTTAATTATTAAATCCATGTTTTGGTTTATAATTGAAATAAGATAATTTCTAAATATTCCTGAAAGCTAGTGGGAGTATTATGTTTGATTTACTAAATCATATATGTTGTATAACATATAAGAAGTAACATTCCATATAAGTAAAATGTTAAGTCTTAGTTTGGAATGAAACTTTACTTTAAAGATTTAGAAAATAAAACATATGAACTTGGAACTAAAGTTTATTATTTGATAAACACATGCAGTAAATAAATCTAATGAAATATGATATATCATTTTGAAAGATTAAATGAACATATATATTTGAAAGGATAGAACATGAATAAAATCTAAGTTTGACTGAAGGATTTTTCATGTTCATCATATTGTTGTTGTATCATACTTAAATGCAAGATGATTTGACAATATTTGATATCCAATTAAAAGTTATATATATAACTTGTGTAATGAATATTCTAATGGAATATGTTTGAACGTAGAATAATGATCCTCAGCATGGAATTGCTCTAAAATTCTAAGTATAAACAATATGGCAAATTGTTGCGTAATTGTTATAGCCGACAATAAATCTTGAAAGATTGGAAGGCATCGAAATTACACAATGGATATTAAGTTTACGGGATTTTAAATAGCATATTATTGTTTGTATACAATGATGCTGATTTAATTGAGGTGACACTCAATACTAGTCATGGAAGGATTTCATCCTTGTTAATAGCTATGTGAACTAGTTGTGCTCTACTAAGAGCATAATTGCATTATACATTAAAGAATTAGAATACTTTAAACTTTAAAACGTTTGAAAGTTTGATTGTCATAAGTTGGTGATTGAGGATGTCACACCATTTATGAAATATTATGTGACTATATCAAGATAGTTGAATATATACATACAAGAATTTCACTAATTGAATTCTTAAAATAAGTATTCTCAAAATTATGATAGATCAAAGTTAGTTGAAATAATGCCTTGTCAACAAGTATGATTGTCATTACTTTAGGCACAATTGTCAACAAGTCATTACTTGAGACAAATTCATTAACTAGAATTATCATGCATTTATCTATTTAGTATTTGGATAAAGGATATTAAGCAATTATTATTTATAATGAATTAAAGTACTTAATACGTTTGTTTTCATTAATAATTAATTGTGTCCTATATTTGCATGTTTAAATTCGTGAATAACTTATGTTATTCTAAATTTTCCGTTGTAAATTAATGATATGGGAATATCATTAAACTAAGACAAATCTGAGTATTGGTTAGAATATACTTGAAAGTATATTGATGCGTTGACATACCAATTTCACATGATATTCAATGAATTGAATATAGGACTTATCCCAACTACATGATTTTACTTTATGGATCTTGTCAGAAAGTAAATCATGAATATTTATCCTCAGACTTGAGATACCAGGTAACTACTGTGGATGTAGCTCATTTTCTGTGAGATAGTCTAACGCTATCCGTAACTGGTAGCTATAAGGGCTATTTTCAGAGGTGATGCAAAGTTCATAGGTTATGCTTGTAGTCAATACAGAATTTGTTTCCTTCAAATTTGTTTTGAAGTTACTGTTGGGCCCCTTGTAGGGTTGACAAGATGTTTGCATGGCCATGCCCAAGGTTTATCTGGAATACGTTCAGATGAATTGGTAATCTTGCTTGATCATAAATAACGAGAAACAGAATAGTTAATTATGGAATGACTAAGATCCATATCCATATTAACGTGGTATTAGAAACAAAAGGATAAGTATGATGATGAATCATCAAAGGTGGTTTTTCCAGGAAACCATACTCATGATCGTTCTGGGGACATTGGCGTGTTATGCTAGACTAACCAATGTCATTATTACATTAGTGTATATCCGAGTGGGAGCTGTTAGTTATTACGGATAAAAATTAATGTAGTATGTCCGGATTCGAACACGAGGCTTCGGGATTGCACACATTACGTATGAGTTTCANATTAACGTGGTATTAGAAACAAAAGGATAAGTATGATGATGAATCATCAAAGGTGGTTTTTCCAGGAAACCATACTCATGATCGTTCTGGGGACATTGGCGTGTTATGCTAGACTAACCAATGTCATTATTACATTAGTGTATATCCGAGTGGGAGCTGTTAGTTATTACGGATAAAAATTAATGTAGTATGTCCGGATTCGAACACGAGGCTTCGGGATTGCACACATTACGTATGAGTTTCAATGATTAATAATAATTATATTGAATTATGAATAATTATTAATTTCACAAATAAAACACGTAACGGTCATTAGTAATTAACGGAAAATTGACTAATGGACGTTAGGCGAAAGAAGAAGGGTTAACTTGTAAATAGTAGCCAAGATGGATCCGGTTTGGACCCTTGGGCCATGGATCGGCCGAAAACCCAACCCATAAGGGTTTAGGGTTGTTGTCTTGTGCTCCAAGATGTGAAATAGTATAAATACAAGGCTCTTGTATTCATTCTTTTCATCCCTTGATTCACATGCAATCATAATCTTCTTATACTCTTCTCTTTAGCCTAGAAATCGAACTACACCCTTATAGGGTTCCTACTAGATTTCTAAGCTCAAACCATTCTTGTTTAGTTGATCAACTACACCCTTCTNAAGGGTTTAGGGTTGTTGTCTTGTGCTCCAAGATGTGAAATAGTATAAATACAAGGCTCTTGTATTCATTCTTTTCATCCCTTGATTCACATGCAATCATAATCTTCTTATACTCTTCTCTTTAGCCTAGAAATCGAACTACACCCTTATAGGGTTCCTACTAGATTTCTAAGCTCAAACCATTCTTGTTTAGTTGATCAACTACACCCTTCTAGGGTTCCTACGCGGTCTTCTAAACATTGTGTTTGGATTGTTTGTGATCAAGAACCTAGCTTTTCACATTGAAACGCTACTAATACGTGTGTACAAGAACGAAGATCTAACATACTTTTGTTAGCTTGTTTCCCTTATTCGACTCATACAATAGTCGATTGTCATAAACCCTTGTTAGGGTTTTACTCGTTCTTGTTATTTGATTTCTTGTTTGGCTAGAAATCACCAAGGTACGCATATCATTTAAATTCGGTTAATTAATACAAGTATTATGATTCTTTACTTCCGCTGCATGCTTTGATGTTTACTTGTTTAATTTATAATTGGTATGATTACTAAACTCCAACAGAAATTATATTCGAGTTACACTATAACCAAAACAAATTATACCGGCGAGTTAAGTGTATAAGGTCGTGGTTCAGATCGTGTGTCATTGGCAAGTTTTCAAGGCCATGCCGTTTTTCTTTTTCGACATGTAGCAAATAATAAGTTTGTTTCATATCCAAGGTCATGGTCGAGGTGGCGTGGTAAGTATTTTTTGGTTGTAGTTCAAGTCAGTGACAAGTATTTTTTGGTGATTTCAGTGGGTTTATGGTCAAAGTCGTTTTGCCAGTAACATTATAGGGTGTTTTTCTGGTAGTTGTGTTGTGGAGATAGTTGTGTTTCGTTGTATATTTAGATGATAGGGTAGTTTTGGAGGTGGTGGTGTAGCATGGGAAGGTTCGCAGAGTATGTTTGAGTTCGTTTTGGAGGTCGGTTTGATATGTATGTTCGCCAAGGGTCATGTAGCAGAGTCAAAGGTTGACGGTCGAGACATGTGGTTAGTGGTCATGTAGCAAGGTCAGGTTTGTTGAGGATGGTTGAGGTTGTTTTCGAGGTCACATTGATGCTTGTTATGCCAAGGGTCGTGTAGCAAGAGTCGAGGGTTGAGGATCGAGACCGGTGGTTTTAGTATGGGTGGTTTCAGAAAGTGATGTTCATACATTACAAGGTTTTGTTGACTCCTTAATGTCATTGCCAAAAGATCCGTGTAGAACCAATTTTTACAATAGAACCGATCAACCAATCTAAGCTACTCATTTTTTTTCTATCAAAATAAAAAAATAAGCTTTCACCCTTTTTTAAAAATTAAATATCTCGCAAACCGTAAATCGTTACGTGAAAAAAAAATACCACCGCGATGAGAATTAAATTATCTTTCTATATACATGCATTGTTATATACTTTCGACGAACTTTTTTTTTCGACGAACTTTTTTTTCAAAATTTTCGCCCAGAAAAATCATATATGATTTGTAAAGATCATATGTGATTCGTTAAAATCAAATCATATGTGATTTTTACGAATCACATATGATTCGTAATCATATGTGATTTTTACGAATCACATATGATTTTTCTGGACGGAAATTTAAAAAAAAAGTTCGTCGAAAAAAAAAGTTCGTCGAAAGTATATAACAATGCATATCTATAGAAAGATGATTTAATTCTCATCGCTATGGTATTTTTTTTTTGTAGCTTGAAGATTTACTGTTTGCAAGATATGTTGTTTTAAAAAAAAGGTGGAAAATAAAAATGGGTGGCTATTATTGGTTCATTGGTTCTATGGCAAATATGAGTTATATATTGATCTCATCTCTAAGGCTAGTGACAGTGGAACGGATTTTTTCGGTCGAGCATATGGGTCAACCGATCTTGAGATCGGTCGTGACCATTGTGGACATATCGGTCGCCGGCCATTTTTTTGCAAAATGGGTTGGTTACACGGCCCATATTGAAACACTAAAAAGCCACATTTTATTCTAATTTACAAGTGAATATTTGACCGTTTGATATAGCCGTTTGTTTATAAAAATTTAAAAAAAAAAAATAAATAAATAAATAAATAAATAAATAAATCCAAAATCTTTACCACTTTTCATTTATATAAATACCAACATCAAACCCACATTCAAACACACAATTTCAAACACAATTCAAACAAATTATCATCAATATTCATTCACCATGTCCATGTTGTCTTACGAGTTTTTGTTTGGTTCTTCGTCTTCCGACGACGACGATGAAGTTATGAGTGAGTTTACGGAGTTTGCTTGGAACGCGTATCAAGCACACCAGCCAAAACCTTCAAGAAGGTACATACCTAGGGATCATGTTGCTGCTCACAATCGTTTAGTGACTGCATACTTCGGCGAAACCCCGCTGCATGATGAAAGAACATTCCGTCTGCGTTTCCAAATGAGCCGAGAACTGTTCACACGAATTGTTCGAGAGGTAACCAATTATTCTACTTATTTCAACAAACTAATGATTGTAGGGGCGTACCTGGTATTAGCCCATTGGTTAAGTGTACTGCGGCCATTCGTCAATTGGGATACGCGGCCCTTCCAGATTCTCTTGACGAGAATCTGGCAATAGCCGTAACAACATCCCGTGAATGTCTCCGTAAGTTTTGTAAAGTTATCATGGAGTTATATGGTGCTGAGTATTTGCGAAAGCCCACGTATTCTTACCTTGAAAGATTATATGCTCATCACGAGCATAAGTATGGGTTTCCTGGGATGATGGGAAGCATTGATTGTACAAGTTGCAAGTGGGAGAATTGCCCCAATGGTTTGACAGGTCAATATGCTAGGGGTGATCATGGGCCAGATCCATTCATTTTATTGGNCGAAAGCCCACGTATTCTTACCTTGAAAGATTATATGCTCATCACGAGCATAAGTATGGGTTTCCTGGGATGATGGGAAGCATTGATTGTACAAGTTGCAAGTGGGAGAATTGCCCCAATGGTTTGACAGGTCAATATGCTAGGGGTGATCATGGGCCAGATCCATTCATTTTATTGGAGGCGGTCGCCTCCCAAGATTTATGGATTTTGCATGCGTTCTTTGGTGTCTCCGGTGCGAATAACGATATAAACGTTTTACGTCGTTCCCCTGTCTTCAATGATATCAGAGCTGGGAGAGCAGCAGACCTTGAATTCGAAGCTAACGATGTACAATAAAAGGGGATATTATCTTACTGACGGGATATATCAACAATGGTCCGTTCTTATTAAGTCCATTTCAAATCCTCCTACGGGTGATCATAAAAGATTGTTGTACAAGAGAAAGCACGAAGCAGCAAGGAAAGATGTGGAACGGGCTTTTGGTGTGTTGAAGAGGAAGTGGAAAATTCTTAAAGTTCCGGCTCGAGGATTTTTTAAAAATGATCTCCGAGATATTATATATACATGTATCATATTACATAATATGATCATTCAACACAAGCAGCGGGCGATATGTCCTACATGGTTCGAAGAGGAGGTCCACCAACCACATGATCCCTTAAATTCATTTGAAGAATCTTTAGAAGTTACTCAGGAGCTCGAGAACGCATCAACTCATATAAACTTAAAATCTGATTTGGTCGAGCACATTTGGAGAAATCGTAGACATCATCGGCTCCCTCATGACAATGAAGACGAAGATGAGGACGAAGACGATGAAAAATTTTTGTGATGTTTAGTAATGTTTACGTTTAATTTAGTGTTGTAATGGTTTAATTCCGTATCGTTTCGTTTATGTAATGTTTACGTTTTATTAATAAAATTAAAGTTTGTGTTAAAAAAGGCTTTTTTTTAAAAAAAAATATGGGTCACCACTGTGAAGAAAGAGGTGAATATGGGTTGAGGAGAGACAAAGCTGAGGTGGCAGCCGGAAAGATGATGCAATATAGGTTGTCACTGTCACTAGCCTAATGTCATTAGATGTCAAATATTAGTAATTAGTATGTAATTATGTTAATTGTTAAGTCAATGTATTAAGTACTTTAATTCTAAGTATAGGTCGAATTAGAATTCTGTATTGGGTCAAAGTAGGTTACCCAAACAGGCAGTTATGTATGGCAGTTATGTTAGTTGTCAGTTATGATCCAAAAGTCACAATGGTTGGATATAACTGTCAAGGTGTCGTTTAGATATGTATATATAGGTATTCTGCAGTGTACAAACCTTGTCCCATTTTACTGTTCTATTGATTGCATACATTTGTCATACACAGAATCACAATCATGGTTCATTACAAAACCATTCTCAAACACAACCATGTTGTCCACAAAGGTTTTTCTCCCGTCAATCACCTTTACCACTCGCAGTCTCACCACTCAGGTGGATCGTGTGACCAAAAATTGTTTGATTTGAGGTTTCAGTAGATTATGTTTCAGGTGTCAAGGTCGTGGTCGGTGTTTAACCTGTTCCATACCTTATGTCAAGTGATTGCCCTTAGTGATATTGCTTTTGCTGGGTTTGGAAGTGAGGTTTACGGTAGTTGGATTTTCACATTCTGAAATCCTTGTTTGGTCGTAGTGGTTGGCAGTTGCAACTGGTTTAGGGTCGGTCGTTGGTATTTCAAGTTTGGTTCAAGGTTTAGAGTTCCGAATGTCGTGGTTTTGGTGTTCGATGTTTGAACAAGTGTTTTAGTGTCAGGTGTTGGAGGGCATGGTTTGGTGTTGGAGAGTCGTGGCTCAGTGAGTGTTAAAAGGGTCATGGTATTTGTGTTCGGGGGGTTTGAAAAATTGACTTTTATGTGTTTGAGGGTCTTACTTTTGGGAGCAGGTTTGAAGGGTTGAGGTTTATGTATGTCTAAGTGTCGTAGTTTTGGTTTTGGAGGGTCGTGGTTAAGCGGGCGTTGATGTTGGAGGGTCTAGGTTTGGTTGTTCCAGGGTTGTAGTTTTAGACCCTCTAAGAAAAACACAGGTCTAAATGTCAAAGTTTCCCTCAAAACTGTTATTTTGATCGAACTGTGGAGCAATGGCATATGATGTGTCCTATTTGATTATGGATGAAGTGCTTGTTTTGGAACTGGGACTACTGCTTATTAGATATACATTATCAGCTTGTTTTGTTAATTTAGAGGCTATTTGGATTGTTGTTTACTTTAAACGATGTTTGGATTTCTGTTTAAGTTAGACTATGTATGGATTTCTATTTAAATTAGCATCTTACTGGATTTTGTTTATTAAAGTATTGGCGTACAGGATTTGCTTATTAACTGCTTATTGCTATGAAAAAAACTGCTTATCTGGGACAAAAACTGCTTGTTCCAGATTTTTTTTGCCCAATAATACTTATTTAGACCGGTGCCTCAACCGGTTTAAATAGCAAACCTTTTAACCGGTCTAAATACAAGGTCTTTTAGACCGGTTCCCCAACAGGTCTTTATGTAAAATACCCTTTTGGACTTCCCCCCATTTAGACCTGCCGAGTAACCGGTCTAAAAGTGATTTGTAACCGGTCTAAAAGCCACTTTTTGTAGTAGTGAGTATTCCAAACCACCAACCAAATTCACCATGTCATGGTCAAATGTCGTAATTTCGAACTTCTTGTGCTCCTCTTACCCTTCGTCGGTCACTAGTACGTGGTTGCATTTATCTTTGCTATCGATCATTAATTACTAACACGACTATTCAGCCCCACAATGTCAATGATGTCGCTAAATTTTATTTCATAGCCATTCATATTTTGTAAAATGAAAGAAAAATAATAATAATAATAATTATCCCAAGAACCTTTATAATTCATAAAAAAAACATGTTGATATGTTTATAAATCGTCACTATTTATTTAATTCTAAGCATTTTTGTCATTTTTTTTTGTCATATACCTTGTTGCAAAGCACTAGTTCACTATCCATGTGGCTGTAGTATATACTTAGACTAAACGGAGTGGTAGTGAGTTGGAGAGTGAGTAACCAACTCACCATGATGACTCCCAAAACAGAAGTAGAAGTCACGATCAAATTTGTATCGGTATGGTGAGTGGCTCACCAAAGTGAGTCGTGTAAAAACTTTGGCCAATTTTCAAAAATAAAAATTGTTTTTTATTTGTATTGTGAGTGTGTGGGGTATTTAGTGAGGTATATTTGTATAAAGTAAGAATTTTAATGAAAGGTGGGGGGAAGGTGACCAAAACGGATGTATGGTGATTAGAAGTGAAATGAGAAAAAAAACTGAGGTGGCGAATATGTCAAACACTTAGGGTTGCAATAATCTTCTGAATGGTCAAAATGATTATCAAAGATGGGAATCAGAATCAGAAAATGAAACTTAAATAGTATGTGGCTTAATCATGTAGTTTTCAAGGCATTCTAGACTTACTAGGTTACTGAACTTTAGGTCGTGCATAACTTTCTAACCTCGGAAAGAATAATCTTATCAGGCTTAACTTAAGGCAGAGGCACGAATCAGAGTGATGCGGAAATGATGCTACTTAAACCAATGTCCTAGTCTACCCAGTCCTCACCATAATGACTTAAGTTCATATAATGGAGTCCTAAAGCAAGTTCTCACAGGTTGTTTCACAACTCTTACGGTGCAAAACCTAAGGGCCTAATACTCACAGGTCATAGCCTAAGCTCTACGGTTTATAAATCCGCCGACCTAGCCTGTCTCTGATACCATAATTGGTTAATATTATTAATTTTTGTTTTCTTTATCATTATTTTGATATAAGATCTTGTTATATATAGATCATTTAGTTAGTTAATCAATATAGCTTGCATAGTTGATTTATCTTCGTATTTTGTTGGTTATTGTTTGAAAATATGCAAGACTTATATTCCAACATTATTTTCACTCACAATGTTTCGAGTGCTGTGTTTTTGTGTTTGTTCATCATATCAAGTTTACATATCTTGATATTCTATCGCTTACAATATAATTAATTAATGCTAATAAAAAAATCAAACTTGCGAATTAAAGTTAAGTCGTTGTCCACAGGTTATACTTGTATATTTATTTAATTTATGATAACGACATTGGCCAACATTCTTCATATTCGTTCGAAAAAATAAATGTAACATCTAAGAGAATTTCTTTCTGGAATGTTTAGACAGATTAATATGGATCGTATGTAAATTCTGTCATCATAGTTTTATCACGAAAGCACAGGCTATATTATGGTGCAAACCCCTGCTAGCAAATAAAACTTTGTATCTATGCTCAGTGGCGAAGCTTGAAAATTTTCAGTGGGGGGTCGGGATCTAAATTTTTTTTTCCCTAACGCTATTTTTCGGGTAATATGTTCGGGTTGGTGATTCGATTCGGGTCGGGTCAAAAATTAAATACTATTATTATATAAAAAAAAATTTCAATCACTAAAAAACTAAACATTTGTCCAAGACAACTAAACATTAAAAAGGAGACAAACGGTTGGTACCTGGTTCGATTCATTGAAGAAATTATAGTTCATCCTTTCGACCTTTAAGACCCTTGAATAACCGGTTCGCTTGTTGAACCTTTTTGACGTTTACTCTCTTGAATTTCATCATCAATTCCTTCTACTTGTTGTTCTTCATTCGTTCTTTTAAAAAATAAAGTTATGGTTTTATTCTTCACCATAGTCACAACCTATATAAATTGCAAATAACTTAAATTAGTTTAAGCTAATTAAAATCCAAGGACCACAGTAGCTAATTCATAGTCACAACCCTATATGAAGTTGACTTTGTTTTCAAAAATGAAGTTTAAGCTAATTAAAATCCAAGAACCAACACCAATTTCTAATTTCTGTCATATTGAACTTTCAACCCCAATTTCTAATTTCTACTTAAATCCCTAATTTCTACTAAATTCCTAAATAAAAGACAAGTAGATAGATCTAATCATTTAAAGACAAGTAGACAACAAACCTAATATGTGCGGACTGCGGAGGCTGATCGCCGGTCGGCGGTGGTCGGAGGTGGGCGCCGGCGGGACTGCAGGACAGCGGAGGAGCCAGAAGGACAGAAGGTTGGGAGGGTTTGGGATGATTATTTGGTTTGTTACTTTGTTAATTGTTATTGTTTGTGTTGGTTCAATGTTCCAGTTCTATTTTTTTTTTTTTTTAGTGGGCCGGTTTTATTTTTTTTTCTTTTAGTGGGTTATATAAAAATTATGTAATGTATTTTAGTTTGGGTTATTGGGTAGATGGGCTTATGTAAAATGTAATGGATCAATTTTATTGCTTAATATATAAAAAAAATTTCACAATTAAAATGCGGGGTTGAAACCGAATATACCGAAATTTTTCTACACGAAAACTATATACCTCCTACATCGCAAAAAAAATTTCGGGGGTCGGACGCCCCCCCCCCTTAATAGCTGCGCCACAGTCTATGCTACATATAAAAGAAAACGAAATTTGCTTAAAACTTAAAAATCTTAAAATTGAATAATTTTTAATTTTAGTAATACCTTTTTTAAAACTTAAATTTCTCACTTTAAAAATTCAAAAATTGTTATCTTAAAAGTATTTTGAAACCTCATATTATATACATGATAAAATTTTAAAATGATTGCCTTAATAATATTCCACATAAATTTTGAGCCGGCAAATATTACAATATTACAAATTTTGAGCTGGTCATCTTCGCGTTCACCTCATCAAAAAGGTCATTTAATATTCAGCAACTTTAAAAACTTAACTTGACATGATCATGTGTTATGTGTAGGTGGCTTTAAGTCTTTAACTAAACAATATTAACATGGCAAAACTTCAAACAATGTTATCTTAAACATAAAATTACGAAAATATGCATGATAGATTTAATTTTTAATGTAGTTGCTAAAACAAGAAATGAAACCCTTTTTTTTTTTTAACTTAACATTAATAGTTCCTAAAAATTCACCCATATCTCTACTATATAAGACATTAATGCTTTATATTATTGTGTTACCTGATAGTTGAAGTTGATATAGTTTATAGCTGATGAAATGTTGATGTTATGTTGATGAAAAGAATGGTATCTTTTATCTATCGTGTTTTTTGTTTTAATAAACGTTTTGATCCTAATGTCATCAATCTGAGATTCGGCCAACATGCTGGAATTAGAGAGCTCTTACTGAGAATTTCTTTTTCTCCATCTAAAGAAGACATGATCCCTTTCAAACTAAAGAGAAAATAGTTTCATGTGCGCTTTAGCTTTGTGATGACTATTACAAAGCTCAGGGCAGACAACTCCAAATGTGGGTGTTTATTTGTCGGAGTCTGTTTTCTCGCATGGTCTGATTTATGTTGCCGTTTTTAGAGGGATATCACGCAGAACTACAAAGGTATAGTATTACTGTATTAGTGAAGCCTACCCAAGAATTCAGTCAAGAAGAAGTCTACACCACAAATGTCGTGTACTAAGAAGTTTTATGTGACGAATAACGTACATTGTTAGCTATTTCAAACTAAATGTAATATTTCATTTTCAGTTTCACTAAATTTTTTATACATTCTTTGATACATTTTAGAATTGTTCTGTGAGTTAAATTATAATATGTTACAACCTTTTTAAATTGTATTTTGATTATTTTACGTTTTATGTATAAACGTGACACGAAATACTTGGCCACAGTATCACTACTATAACTGTTCACAAAAAATCTTGTTGTTATGCACGGGTAGCCGCCTATTATTTATTAAGATATCTATTCGATTAATATTCTCCAAAATCTGACTGGGATTCTTTGGAACTTAGAAAATCTAAGAAAATAAACAAATGCAAATGCTTGTTGGTCATGTTTGGCAACAAGCTTTTGGAAGCGATTAGGAGCAACAAGCGGTAAGCATTGGCTTGTTTGGCAACACCTCAACAAGCGTTTGAAACATGACCAACTGCTATAATCTTAAATGCTTCCCGAAGAAGCGACAAGTGGTAAGCATTTGCTTATTTTACACTTTATAATTACAAAACTGCATTACCAAACACATTTTTAAACAAACAACTATTGCTTATTGCTTTACTGCTAACTGCTAATGTTATTGCTTACTGCTTACTTCTACTGTTACTGCTTACTGCTACGTAGGGCTGAGCATCGGTTCAGTTTACAATTGACAAAATTGAACCTTAATTTGTGTTCCTAAAGGTAATTAATACTTATAAATGATGATGCTAGTGTANCAGGGGAAGAGGAATAGGCAATGCTAGTGTATCAAGCAGGGTAAGTTTCATGTTAACTTTTAAAATTTTTTGTTACTATGTTATATATTTTTTTTGTTATGTATATTCTAATTAATTTACACATTCACAGAATGTTCTGTACATGCTATATGATGATGCTGAGTTGGTTGATGTACAACTTGAGCAAGCAAAAACAGAAGAAATGAATGTTGATGCAACTGCTGTTAAACCAGATGATGTGATTAAAGAAACAGCTCCAGTCAATGAGGAAACATCTGCACAAGTCATTGGGGATACAACTGCTCCAGTTGTACAGGAAACAACTCCAAATGTTGTTCCTGCAAATGATGATGAAGCAAGTCTAAAAAGGAGGTATGATGACTACTGGCAAGCTAAATATAATGCTGGATACAGACCCCCTAGAAGGACTTCTCAAAGATTGTCAATGAACAACTATAATAGGAAAGTCATCCAAGAATATGCAGGTCAAGGACTCACACCAGATGAGGCATTTGATGTAGAATAAGTTGTCCCATTAGTAATGTCAGTTTCAATTGTAACAAATTATTACCTAAATATTTGAATGTTTGTAATGACAATTTGAAGGCATTGTAAGAACATATTAAATATCAATCTATCAAATATTATGGACCAAATCCATTGCATTAATAATAGTGTACAAGACCTTATCTCCTCAGCAGTAGACTGATTAAGCTTAAACAGATATAGTCATAATGCACCAGCAGTAGTTTGACACTTAGGCTTCAGCACTTAGGCTTCAGCAGTAGGCTTCAGCAGTAGAGTTATAATACTAGCAGTAGGCTTCAGCAATAGTTTGACACTTAGTCAATTTCTCAATTAATGCTCCTCAAAACCCAACATTTATTCCATTGCATTAAGCCATACATAAGGCATACACATTGCCAGATGGGTCACATTTTCTTTTTGCCTTTTCCTGTTTCAAACCAAGTTGCATCAGTTGACTTTTTAGGTTCAAATGTCTTGATTCCATGTTCAGCACAAGTTTTCTTATCAATATGTTTACTTTGAAGTAAACATATGTTACTGCACTTCATATTAAAACTTAAAACATACATTATATTCATTGATCAAAGTTAATCAAATACATTAGTTCATCAAAAGGGAGCCTTTTCAATACATTCTTTGATCAAACTAAACTAAAAAGCTTTCATAATTATAAAGAAAAGCAACCCTAACAGTACAAAGATAACCCTATATTGCATATTCATTGTAGTCTTCAACACAACCACTTCTTCTTCCAATCTCCTTTTTTTCAGCTCAAAGTCAACAACTTCCTTCTTCATTTTTCCTTCCACTTCTGCCAATTTACCTTTGTAATGCTCAGTTGGTAAATCTGGATCCCACCAGTGAAAGAATTCACAATGCTTACTTGCCTATTAAACCAAAAAAAATGTTAAAACATGGTTTTTCACAAATGATTAAAAGCAACAAATGTGTTTACCTTATAGTTAGGACATCCCAAAAACCTCCTACCTGGGATCTTTTCAGTCCTAGAAATCCACTTACCACTTTCATCACCACATTCGCACAAGATACAAACACGATTAATCAAATTATCTTGTTCCCAACCTCCATTTCTTCGATTCCAGTACACCCAGTTTGAAGAGTTTGATGAATTACATGAGTTTGTCATGTTTTAATTTTGGGGAAGAAATTATTTTGCCCTAATTTGGCGTTTGCCCTAATATGGATTTTGCCCTAATTTTAATTTTGCCCTAATTTATAATTTGGGGGTGAATGTATTTTACGGAGTATATAAAAGTTTAAAAATTTTCAAAATCACCCTTCAGTTTTAATAAAACTTTTAAAATTTTTAAACTTTGTACTTAACGAATTATTTAACGGGGTGTTAGAAAAAAACCCAAATCCGCAAAAAAAAAAAGTTGGAAACCTTTTTATGCAAGAAAAAAAGTTGGATACCCTGATTGGAAATGGACCCTAACTTTGATGTCTTTTTGTGCCATTTGCCCTAAAAGGTATTAAACATTATAAAATATTTACTAGTTAACAAAATTTTAGTTGAACTCTCATGAATTTTGTGAATTAATTAGTTTATTTTTGTTGATTTAGGGGAGTAGGTAGAGGGTCGATAAAAACCAATTTGAGTTTAATAGGTTATTCATTTTTTATATATATTTTTTTTGAACTTAAGGTTATTCATTTCAATGGAGTGGTTTATTGATGTTTTTATATTCCTTAATAAAGTGATAGCTTTGGAAAGGAATAATAAAAGAAAAAAAAAAACCAAAAACAAAAAAAAAACATGTTTTCTTTACATAAGAATATTTGTATCATGAATTATTCAGTGCAAAATATATGATAGCAGTTTTTGTATGTCATTTTGCTCAGGGACAAAACAAAAACATACTTGATATTGCAGTAGAGTACAATATCATTGCATTGTCATGTATTCATTAAAAGATGTGTGTTATATTTTGGCATTCCATCTTTATTTCCTAACCAAATCTCGACTCATGAATTACCAACACCTGATGAAATATACAGTACAAGTTTCTTGTCAACATATTTGCAGGAGGACACCACATTCACGTCTAAATAAATGCATGTAGGCCTACATCATGAGAATTGAAGTATCATTCTAACACGTTTCTGGTTGAGGGTCTTGTACAATCAAGACATGATATGGTATACTTGGTTGATTCATGAATTCAATATAGTCTTGATAATTATTAAAAAAACAAACAAAAACAACAAAAAATAAATAAATAAATAAATAAAAATAAAAAATAAATAAATAAATAAATAAAAACTCTGTATAAAATGTTGGGTGACATTTTTATCATATACTTGCTTAACAAAAATAAAAAGTTTCCAACAATTTTAAACGAATGCTTAACTTTTATTTTAATTTGTTTCAAGGAATATTAAGATTTTAATTAAGATTCTAACACGCATTAAGCATATCTTTCAGTCACACTCAGTCATACAAGTTAAAATGCCACGATACCTAGGAGTAAATTGCAAAAATCGTCCTTGTGGTTTGTCCAAATTATTGGTTCAATCTTATTCTTTTCGAAATTGCAGTCATCCTCCTTGTGAGAAATTTACAAGTGCACATTTGGTCTTTTGCTAAAATTCAATTACTAAACTACCCTCTTCGTCTTCTCCTTCACTTTTGTCCTCATGACTCTGTGAGGGTAATTTAGTTAAAATTCGTTGGACGACACAACATTCTCGTTGAAATAAATACATGTAGGTCTACAACTTTGAGAGTTGACACATATTCTAACATGTTTCTGGTTGAGGGGTCTTTTACAATCAAGACATGATATGTATACTTGGTTGATTCATGAAATAGTTTCAATATAATCTATGGTCTAGTGGTAAAGGCTTAAGTAGTTAAGCGAGCCCAAGTGAGAGTAGTACCGGTTTGGGTGACCGACCGGGAAGTCCTCACTTGGGAACCACAAACTCTAATGATATCAGGCGAATCGGGAATAGGAGTGGGGTTATCCCCTAAGGAGAGGCTCGC
>LBNU01033361.1:28276-50822 GCA_014162995.1 Artemisia annua
CCCCCCCCCCCCCCCCCCCCTCTCTTTGTTCCCCTTTGACCATTCTTTGACCTTTTAATTACAATTAAACCATAACTAGTAGATATTTGTTCCACACTTCAAGTATACTTCTCATTTTCACACATAAACTAGCAAACTTTGCTCTCATCTTCCTCTCCTTTGTATGTTCGGCCAAGAACAAGAAAACATCAAGGATCCATCAATTTTTCAAGATCAAGTCATAATCAAGTCCCATTAATTACCTATTACAAGGTTTTGAAATATAAACCTATAGGTTAATTAAGTTTTTATCACCAAACTCACTAATCCTTCAAAGTAAGTATACTAAACTCTTTTTCATAATTTTACCAAGCTCTTGCAAAGTCCATATGATTTTTATACAAGTCTTACATGCATATGCAAGTTTATACCACTCCATTTATACTTTTATATCATTTTAGCCCTAGAAATGTAAAATATGTAAACCCTTGATAGATTAGCTTGGTTGATGATGTTTAGGAACCCATGACACCCTAAGAAGGTGTATGGTAGATTAAGGGATGTTTTGAAGTTGATTGGAGTAGATTGGGACAAGTTACAAACTAGAAAAATCAATTTTTGACACTATAATTAAGCTACTGTCCCTATTTGCAAAACGTGGGAAAATCAGGGACTAGGGAGTAATCTTGGACCAAAGTTTTAGAAAATACATTCAAAAACGAAACTATGGCCGCCGGAATGAACAAAAACGAGCTTATAACGAAGGAGATATGATTTTTCAAAGTTTAACGACGAAAAACTATTTTCTGAAAATTTCACGTGCTGTTAGCCGACATTCGACGGACAAAATGAGGCGTTTAACGTAACCAAGAGGAGCCGAACTACTGAAAATGTGTTAGTACATGTTAATACGAAACCGTGGATATAAAGAACGTAGAAAATGAGCCTATAACGACCAAGATATTCGCGTTTGAAACCCGATAACTCATATATATTTTGACAGCCTCTATTAGAAATATATTCTACGTACTAAAAACTATATTTTTCAAGTAATAACAATGGAGAGCCGTATTTCTTACCCGTCGAGGCACGTACGATCAAAAGTTTAATAACACGACTATTAGATATCATTTCAAGGTTTTCAAAACGCCGAGTTCTAACACTAACACTTTATGCACAATATTACACGACTAGTTTTGCGAGGCTAGTTGGACATATTTTTTCTAAGTTATGAAAAACATTAAATTTCGATGATAACTATTATTTTCAAATTACGAGTGGTATAGATATCATGTGCATGTACATTCACGACATCATTTCATAATCTAAAGTAGATCATATTAATTCATATTAGGTTGCGGCTAGCGTTCGCGCCTTGTTGTCCCGTCCATTACATATTCATCGCACTACTGTAACAGGTGAGTTTTCATAGCCCCATTTTCAATTTTATTATTTGTTTTCAAATCCCACGGGGGAGAATACATTGCACCATTTTTCGTACGGGCCTAAGTATCAAATTCAAGTACAATGCTTAAGTTACTACATTGCCTTGTTAAAGTCCCCTATTATCATGAACCGTTAATTATGCTTAAGCGAGAGTGAGTGGATAGATCTATTGAGGGTGACGCCTCCATCCGCGTTGGTTATACCAACAGTCAAACGGATGCATTTCATTTTTATCATATTAGAGTGTCTGGCAAAACAATCTGGAGGGGCATTTCATTCAGTCTAGCTTCGGGGTCATGAGCTTAAGGGCTATTGTACTATTTTCATGTGACTTTTGTCATACACTTTATACTTGAGGTTACCGTATAACATTTCATTTTTATAAACCTATGGATCTCACCAACATTATTGTTGACCGTTTTAGCAATGTATTTTCAGGTAATTAAAGTAGCTCATGTTGGCATGCATTTGGACCTACTTGGAGTCGCGGAGTCGACGCGTCTCACTTTTTATTTCATGCACTTATGTAACGTTTGATCTTGTATGAACTTGTTTTTCATAAACTTGCAACACCTTTTGGGACCTTGTTTTGTAAACTCTGAATGTTTTTAATGATCAAACGATGTATTTTATAAACGACACTTTAGGTCGTTCAATATAAATGTAACTGTGATGCTATGGCAGTCACCCCCGGGTATTCCATTCCGCTGTCAAAACAGGTATTTTGGGGGTGTGACAAATGCACATGCCGGTTGGGCAATAATATGCCAACGTCCTTGGAGGACACCAAAAGCTCTTTCGATATCTTTTTTCGAGCACTTTCTTGTCTCGCTTTCCATAAGGCGTTCTTGGGGGTATGTGCAACCGTAAATGATTTCACAAAGTATGACCATTCCGGGTAAATTCCATCACCCAGATAATACCCATGCTTAAATGTACGACCACTTCAAACGGAACTTCGTGGCCGATGTCATCAAGCATGTCGTCGAATAACGGAGAATTATTCAGGACCGTAAGATCGTTATTCGCACCTGCAACACCAAAAAATGCATGCCAAATCCACAAATCATACGACGCAACGGCTTCAAGCATTATCGTCGGATACTTTTTATCACACTATGAAATTGCCCTTGCCATTCTTTTGGACAATTTTTCCATTCCCAGTGCATACAATCGATGCTTCCCAACATTCCCGGTATCTTATGAACCACGTTATGTGCGTGATATAATTTGTGAGTATCATTCACGTCCGGTTTTCTCAGAAACTCCTTTGCATACAATTGGAGTATACACATAGTAAAATTATCTAGACAATGGCGTGCACAATGTACCCCTATTTGTAAATACTCATCTAATGCATCAGGTACTATGCCGTACGCCAATTGGCGTAGGGCGCATGTGCATTTCATTATCACACTAAAACCCATTACACCTCTAGCATCAGGACGGACTCTAAAGAAATTAAAATGCTTAGGAATAGAAGGATGAGTTTCGATGTATGTTTCAATACCTTGCACTATTTCTAAAAATAGTTTACGGCTCATACGATAGCGACGCCTAAAATATTCTTTCGTATATTTTGGTTGGTCACCAAAATAGTCTGCCATTAAACGTGCTTCAGCAACTTCACGTTCACGGGGGATGTATATACGTCGTTTTTTTGGTCGGGCTTCTTCTTCTTGTAGCAACGATTGTTCGCGTTCATATTCTTGCATAATCATTTCAAGCCACTGTATCTCTTCAAGATCATTATCACCGGTATACTCATTATCACTCATATTTCAAGTACAAGTTGTGTGCAATTTGATGTAAAGTGTATTGAAAGAATGTGTAAAATTTGAGTAAAATGTCTTATATTTATAGTGTTTGATATGTGTGTAATTACACATATCTTTTACCTCATTTGACGGACCAAAATGACTGAAAACACCCAAAATCCATATAATGTTACAAATATCCTTGGATTGTGTTTTTACGTGTTTCAGGTACAAAAGGATTGAAAACAGACGAACAACGAGCAAAGTTTGCAGATTTGGCAGAATCAGTCCCTGAACTTTCAGAAAATGTCAGAATTGGTCCCTGTGTGATTTATTTTGAAGAAAAGTCAACAACAGTCCCCCAGGAATCAAGGAATGACATTTGTGGTCCTTGGATGATAATTTTCATGAATTGGCAAAACCGGCCCCTCAAGTTTGCAATTTGGCATAAATAGTCCCTGGGTGTTCAAAAATTGGAAAATATCAAATATTGGTCCTTGGATTATGGGAAGTTGGCAAGAGTGATCCCTTAAATACTTTGGAATAGTACCATATTTCATACCCCTCAAATTTTAGCTAATTACACATTTGGTCCCTGTTGTGTTTTATTAACTAAACAAACGGACCCTATGTTATTTTTGTTAACCCACCAACCCACTACCCATTAATAATATAAACCCAATAACCCTTAACCCACTATCCTACCCTTTTACCACCAGGCCCAACAAACCACAAGCCCAGAAACAAACACACACCCCCTTTGCTAATAAACCAGGGTCAAACATTTGACCTTTCTCACCCTCTCCCTCCCAACTTGTCTGCAACTCTCACTGCCACACTCCAACTCCTCACCAACTTAGCTACTACTCCATTCCTTGTCCCCTCCACCTCACACTACATCCAAAGTTCATTTAATGCTCACAAAACCCTAACACTCAACTGCCAAATTGCATAAACCTAATTTCCCGCCAAAACCAATTTGAGGGCTAGGATTTTTTGTACTCATCCAATGGTCCATATTTGATGTGGGATTGACTCAGAAATACCCCTAAGTCTATAAAAGTGAAGAAAGAGAAAGAATGAAGTAGTAGTTAGCTTATGTAGTGTAGCTTAGTGTA
This sequence comes from Artemisia annua, assembly GCA_014162995.1. Classification (NCBI taxonomy): domain Eukaryota; kingdom Viridiplantae; phylum Streptophyta; class Magnoliopsida; order Asterales; family Asteraceae; genus Artemisia; species Artemisia annua. The sequence continues at coordinate 32,577 of LBNU01033361.1, forward strand.
AAACATGTCGTAGTAGCTTAAATTCAATTTCCAGTTGTACTCATTATCTTAAAAGTGTTGTATTAAACATCTTCAGTGTAATTTAATCTTTATTAAAGCTTAATTTCAAGTTTCCTTATAAAAGTTAGTTTCATGCCATTTTTCATGTGAAAATTCTCAATATCACTTATAGTTGGTAAAATTGTTGCTCAGTTGTTAGATACGCTTAATTGTGTTCACTTATAAGCTTTTCAAAGTTTAGAAAGCATTTTAACTTGTTTTTATTCAATAATTCAAAAATACCAAAAATACCTCAAATAATTAGTAGAAATTTAGAAATCAGTGTAGAAGAGAGAAGAGCAAAGCAGACTGTGGAGCCTAGTTTAGAGCTCTTGGGAGCATTAGGTTGTGATTGTGGTTCATGGTTCTTGGTCTTGAATACTCACAGGCCCTTTGTAAGTCTTACCCTCATTTTATTCTTTCTACTGTAGCTTAGCTTTTTAACTGCTTAATTGATGTTTAGGTGTTAATTTAATATAGTTGTGTTAAAATATTGCTTATTTGATGTTAGTAGTTCATTAGAATACACAGTTCTCACTTAAGCCTTTTAACTGCCAAATATTGCATAATGGTGATTCTTGGGTAAATGCTGTTAATGATTGAGATTTTGTGCTTAACTGAGCTTATATCATCATATTTTAACCTTATGTTTTGGAATAAATGCCTCAATCAGACATATGCTTCCAGAATCATGAAAACAGTAGTTTAAGGGTGTGTTTGGGTCAGTGGATTTCACCACTGAGTGGTGTGTTAATGTTGTTGTTAGTTGTTGAATCATGTTTCTTTAGTTCCTAGTAGGTCTTTCAAGTCTTGAAATCCAGTGTTCATGTGATAGAAAGTCAAATCTCAGTTCAATCTCACCTTTCTTATACACTGTTATATATTTAAGTTGCATGTTCATTCATTTAGTTGCATAATCAGTGTTAATAGCTTAATTTCATATTCATATAGTATAACATAACATATTCAGTCATTAGAGTAGGATTAAAGTCCAGTTTAGTCAAAGCTTCAAGTTAATTCAAAAATTCAAAATAGCATACTAGCCAGTTTTTTACCAAAATGTGGAGATTTTTCATGAGCTTGATTTTCAGTTATATCTATTGAGCTTTTGGGAATATGAAATCTGGAAGCTCATCTTTCTTGGACTATTTTTAGTTTATTTTTCATAATTTTCTTTATTGCTTATTTGGCCTCATTGTTTGGACTGCTTGGTAAACCCCTCCCCTGCACCAGGGGTGGTTTGTTAATCAAACCTTTCTCACAAGCTCCTCACACACTCATTATTGCATCTTAGCTTATGATTTTTGTTAATTTGGATATTTCACTGTATCAATTTGTTATGTTTGTGCTCGTTTTCCATTTAATTGTTTGTTTGAATGCTTAAATTGGCCTCAGAGTAACCACACCAAGCTCAGTTACCCTGATCAAATCAGTGTAACCAAGCCCTTTTCACAGGCTCATTGTAAGCTTAATTGTGAGTCCCACTGAGAGAACTTTGGTTCTTTGTCAAGCTAGTAGTACTAGCTTGTTGGCTCAGTGCTTATTTTTAGCTTGGAAGCCCTTGCCCCTAGCTTAAAGTTGGCCTACTAATCACCCCTAGGGCCTGTTTGGTTTCAGTGGGTAGTGGATCTGCTTATCTTCTTTCATAGCTTTTTCATTGTGCTTATTCCTATATTTTCCTTCTTATTTTTATCACTCTCACTTGTCCTTAGCTTAGCTTAGCTTGTAGCTCATTGTTCAGCTTATTAAGTCTTAAATCCCTTTTCTAGCTTATTTTGTGGTCTGTGGGAATCTTAAGCTCATCCAGGGCTTATTTGTGGTTTGTAAAAAGATTGTTTTCATTAAAAGTGCTTATTTTCAGTGTTTAAGTGTGTTTGTGAAGAAAAATCCAAAAAAATAAAATGTTTGTAAAATGTGCCAGTAGTGGGGTTCGAACCTGAGCCATTTGGTTCACACCTCAAGGTTACCCCGTGCACCATCTCCCCTATACATATCTTAGTGTTTTTCTTTTCCCTATTTATTTATATAGTAGTGCTAGTCCATTTAAGCTTATTAAGCTTATCTACTTATTTTCAAGCTTATAAATAAGCTTTTCATAACTTTTATATTTTTCTCAGCTTTAGTATACTAATAAGTATTTTTATAAAAAGTTTTATATTTGTTACTGTTCATCTACTATTTATTATAATTTAAATTAGTTTAATTAGTATTTAAATAGTTTTTAATTAATAATTAATTAATTAATTAATCAAGTAAATAATTTTCTTTTTCCAATAATTTTCTTTTATCATTTGAGTTCCAAAAATATAATTTTCACATCCGTAGGATTTATTTTGGTCAGAACTCACGTTTTATTTCGTTCCTTTACGTTATTTTAATTAAACGTACGCGTTTTTCAGTTTTTAATCGTTTCTAGGTTATTTGTCTTCGCGTTATTGTTCTAATAGCTTGTTTAAGCTATTTCCTTTTATATTTCTTTAGTTTAATCATTCACAACCTTTTTCATTCAATTTCACCCGATCACAAATTCGTTTATGTACAATTTCACACCTCGTCGGGACATAACGACCCGGGAAAACACTGTATTCCTTGGTGAATTGGCACAATAGGTTTGACTTTAGTTGACCATATATGTGGTCAATATAAGTTGACTGTTCAGTGCCAATCAGTGTTTATAAATATGTATTGTAGAAAAAGAAAAAAAAATAAATAAAAAAATAAACAAAACATGCAACGGCTCCAAATATACTCGTTACCAAACGTTCACCTGCAAATGTCAGAAAAAGAAGAAAATTTTACCTCGCCGTGCAGGTGAGGAGGTTGTGTTTGGCGAGCCACGAGTAGGGGATGGGGGTATGGTGGCGAGCAACAACTAGTTGCCATGCTGGCTTGGTGAGGCACGAGGAAGTCCACACCCACCCCTCTTACAAGAAAAGAAGCATAGTGTACACCACTTTAATGCACATAATTTTCGACTTACAAGACAAGAAGAATAATGTACACCACTTTAATGCACATATTAAAAAAACAAAAACCACATTAATACTATTTAATGTAGTCAACTAATTAACTGGTCAATAAATACAATTAATATAGTTATTAAACACCCCTTAAATAAGAAATACAAATTATCAAGCATATTATACAACCAAATTAAATACAATTCTTGCATTAAATGTCACTAATACAAATAATAAATCACATTATACAAATATTCAAGCCCAAGCAGGCAACGATCAAATAGGCTTGAGCCCGAACGGGAGCGGGCCAAACGGGTTCGAGGCCGAACGAGCACGATCCAACGGGCTCGAGCCCGAACGAGCACGGCCTAAACGAAATTCTTGATATCCGTAAATTTATTGTCAAAAAGAAAACATAAACTAAAATGTACATGATTTACCGAAAAATTTAATTTCAGGGTACCCGTCGCTGCAACACGCGGGTACCCTGCTAGTACATTAAAAAAAACATCTATTTCCACCCTTCTTACCTCCCCCTTCTACCTCCTGTTTTTAATAAACTCAATGTCACCATCTTTTAAAAAAAAACATATCTTCAGAACCATAAACCGTTAACCTACATAAATTACAACACCGTGACAAGCATTTAATTATCTTTCAATAAAGAGACATTTTCGTATACTTTCGACAATTTTTTTTTTTTTTTTTTTTTTTAATTTTTTGGTATTTATTTCTTTTTTTTTCAGAACCATAAACCGTTAACCTACATAAATTACAACATCGTGACAAGCATTTAATTATCTTTCAATAAAGAGACATTTTCATATACTTTCGACAAACTCTTTTTTTTTTTTTTTGGTTTAATTTTTTGGTATTTTTTTTTTCGGTGCAGTATTTTGCTTAGTATATCACTTATGATATAACAATAATCTGTAAGTTTGAACACTCAACATGTTGTTTTAAAATTAGCATAAGTATTTGTGTACTGTAGAACTCCAAATTATTCACCGTTTTTTGTATTTAAAATTTAAATTTTTTAGCATTCTAACTACATATCACACATAATTTTTTAACTTTCAAATCATTACAGTTTATTCATAGAAGTTGGAAAAGTATATTAACTTTTATATATATATTCAAACAGGCTTGATATATCACATATGATATAATACTAATTTTTAGATTCAAAGACAGAAGATATTGACATAAATGCAAAAATATAGTGAATCTTTTGTAGTTGTATACAAATACTTATGTCCATTTTACGACAACATGTTTAGTGTTCGAAATTATATATTAGTGTTATATCGTAAGTGATATATTAAACGAGTTTGAATACAATTATTTTTTCCTATTTTCAAAAAAAAATTATGAATTTAACCGTATTGATTTAGGTGTTCAAATATTATGTGTGATATATGGTTGGAAAGTTTAGAATGTGTATTTTTCAATATGATAAAATAGTGAATCTTTTGGAGTTTTATACTAATACTTATGCTCATTTTACGACAACGTATTGCGTTTGGACTTACAGATTAGTGTTATATCACATGTGATGCATCACACGAATTTGGCTTTCCAAAAAAGTCTTCTATTTCCTCAAACTTCTATAAATAAATTCTATTGATTTAAATGTTCACGAATTATGTTGATATTTGGTTGGAAAGCTAAGGATGCGTATTTTTTAATGTCAAAAGATTAATCATTTTAAGTTTTACACAAATACATATGCTCTTTTCACGATATCATGTTAAGTGTTCAAACTTACAGATTAATATTATATCAGATGTGATAAATCAAACGGATTAGACTATAAAAAAATATATTCTATTTTCTCTAATTTCTATGAATAAACTATATTGATTTGGATGTTCAAAAACAATGTGTGATACATGGTTGGAAAACTAATGATGCGTATTTTTCAATGCAAAAAATATGAGTCATTTGAAGTTCTACAAAAATATTTATACCCGTTTTACGAAAGCATGTTAAGTGTTCGAACTTACATATAGTGTTATATCACAAGTGATATATCAAGTAAAATATTGCACTGATAAAAAACAAAAAATAAATAAATAAATAAATAAATAAAATTGTCGAAACTCGAAAGTATATAAAAGCTCCCCTCTATTAAAAGATAATTAAATGCTAATCACGATAGTATTATTTTTGTATGTTAACGATTTACGATTTTAATATATATAATTTTTAAAAAGAATGGTGAAAGTAGATTTTAATTAAAAATGATGGGTATGGAAAGAGTGGAAGTTAATGTTTGATCTGGTTCCTTGGATCAAACATTACAAAACATTAAGATTTTAATGTTTTTTAATGAGTCCCTAATAATGTAGGGAAATAAGTGACCCTAAATAACTCAGCTCATTAAGATCTTAATTAAGATTCTAACACGCATTAAGCATATCTTTCAGTCACGCTCTATTCATACAAGTTAAAATGACACAATACGTCGAAGTCAATTGCAAAAATCGTCCTTGTGACTTGGCCAAATTGCTAGTGCAATCTCATTTATTTTAAAGGTTCACTCATCGTCTTTGTAAGAAACTTACAAACGCACTTACAGATACACATTTAGTTCCTGGTTAAAGTTAAATTACTAAACTACCCTTTGTAAGAAACTTACAAGTGCACGTTTGGTTTTTAGCTAAAGTTAAATTACTAAACTACTCTCTTCGTCTTTCCTTTCACTTTTGTTAGGGGACGTTTGGTACGAGGAATCATAAATCATGGAATTGAATCAAAGAATGGGAATCCATAGAAAAGGAATGGACCTCGAAACATGAGATCCATTCTCTTGTTTGGTGCGAGTAGAGAAGGCATTTGAGAATTATTCTGTAAACACATTCTCGTGTTTGTATCTACTGGAATGAAGCTACATATATTCATCTTACTTATTTACTATATATTGTTTTTTATAATAACACAATCAAGTTGTATTTTTCTTTACGATATAGTGGTGATACATGTTTAATGTAATCTTAATTTTAGAATACGTTAAAATATTTTTCTTGTGATTGTGATAAACGTGATATAATTTAAATCTTATTTGTAATGAAAACTGCCACTTAACAAAAAGGTAGCAAGAATATTGATCATGGTCGATTGGATTACAAGTTATTTTATTAAACTGAAAGATGGTAGAAACTTTGTTAATTATGCAATACTGGGTATTCCCAGTTTTAAACAACAACATCAAGAACATCAAACTTGTAATTCAACCAATCCCGAATCTGATTAAAATATAGGGAACAAGAAAGTCAAATCTACAAATTAGTGATGAAATAAGCACCAGTAAATATCAGATGCATAAAACTAAGGACAAATCTGAAATATATAGTTGTATGGATTAAAGAATAGTCGAATCTTCCACGAGGAAGATGATGGAGTAGCAGAACTTTTGGGAGAGAATTAGGCTATGGTTTGAAAATTTAATCTAGTTAGTGGTAGCATGTGAGTTGCACATGCCCTTTCATTATATGCCTCGCATCTTCCGTAGTCTTTTTTATTTTAGCCTTTCATTCCACCCTAGAATTAACCCCGTCTAAAAGTCTCATTCTCCCCTTTCTTCACTTTTTTTAAAGAATAGATATGTGGGAAAGAGAATCACTTTTTGATTCCCCTCTTCGATTCTTATGTGCAACAAACAAAAGAATAGTCTCCATTCCGTTTCTTTTGTTTCCATTCCATCATACCAATTAGTCATTTAATTTTGGCCACAGAGAGAGAGAGAGCGAGCCTCGTGAATTCTCCACAGGGACAAGTATACATTCGAAATGATAGGACTTAACCTGCATTTTTGCCCAACCATAGACGATTTTTGCAATTTACTCTCGCATCATCATAGTCGAATTATAGAGAATTGATACTCACACCACATCTTTTGATGCATGCACCACAATTTGTCCATTACAGTTTGTACCGTACAATACTGTAATGCACAAATTATGATTCATGCATCAAAAGATGTGGTGTGAGTATCACCCCCTAGTCGAAATACGTCGCTACCAGTCACAAACATATCACTGTCAGTTTTAAATCATGTTTGAAAATAAAGGCAACCACGTGATAATTAAGAAATACTCCGTAATAGTCACATGACGGCAAGCAAAAAATAATTTTTATAAGCGTCAAATATAGCATAAAACCTTAAAATCAACAACCAAAAAGCCGAGTTAAATATCAAATTTTAAGAATAACACTGGGAAGACTAGAGCAGAATGATGAAGCAAAAGGCTTTAGAGTATCATAAGAATCAAATTCTACCCTTTGTAAAACTGATAAAAGGGCTTTTACTGCTGGTTACAGCCGACACGTTGCACTCCAGGCTCTTCGTCATCTTCATCATCATCATAAGCTTCCTGCTGTCTCTGACGTTCTTTCCTTCTTAATTCTTCTTCCATGTTTACATCACGTAAAATGGTTTCTTCACAATCATCAGTTGCCATTTCAGATGAACTTGTGCTTGCTCCACCGGGTAAAATGGTCTCGAGAATCTTGCATTTCTCAGGAGTCAACACATTTGTTTCAGGAAATGCAACGTTGAAATGAATCACCAACTTCCCCTTCATGAACGGTCTTCCATGTTGTGGCATTCCCTCGTCGTTGATTCCTTTGTATGAATCTGTGTTTGTAAAAAGGGTCAGAAAAGAAAAGTTAAATGCAGCTAAAATTTGGGGTTAAAAGTGTAGAAAATCATCAGGAATTAGTTTTTTCACAAAACATCATACATGTTTGATTCCTACTACGTGCTACTCACTTCACTTCTACTCACTGAAAGATCTAAAGTGGAGGTGGCAAGATGTGTGTGCCGCCGGGCAAATTGGATAATGGGTCATTATTAGTTCAAGTTGAAATGGCCAAACGGGTCATTTTCAGTATGGGTTGAATGAAGCACGGCAACACACTTTTACGTTTTTGCCCATATTTAAAATACTTAATGGGTAATGAATGGATTNCATAGCAGATGCTAAAAGAGTGTAAATGATGACATAATAAAAAGGGTTTTCAATTTTCCTGTACCAGGTTTAATGACTTCTCCAGGGTTCGTTTTGATAAGAAGTTGCCTGCCATCCAGATGAGTAAGAACAAACTGAAACCCACAAAGCGCTTCAGTTAAGCTGACATTGTGTTCCACATAGAGATCATCCTGTTTTCTCTTAAACTTGGGGTGTTCTTTCAATTGAAGTATGAAAATAATGTCTCCTGTAATAGTATCAGGCTGCAAAACACAGACATTGGTCAAAGTCAACACTTTGTCTAAACTATAAATTAAAGTCCACCATATATTAATTATTTAGTCAATCTTTATAGCAATTAGTTTATAATCCAAACATACTTACAGCTTCATCAGCTTGTCCTTCAAATGTTATCTTTTGACCATGCTGCATTCCCTTTTCAACATGAACTTCAAGTACTTTCTTCTCCTGTGTAACCTTCTTTCCCTTGCACGGTTGGCACCGATCTTTCTCATTAATTGACTCACCTGTTTAATAAAACGTAATTTAAAGAGTTATGAAAGTAGAATATAAAATTTTGAGAACAAAAGATAGCTGCAAGGATATGATAAATACCAGAGCCTCTACATTCAGGACAAGCATGTTGCATCTGTTGGATCATTCCTGGGCCGATTTGCCTGGTTGTGACCCTCATCCCAGAACCTTGGCATCCAGGACACCTTGATGAAGCACCACTCTTTGAACCTTTCCTGATATGTTGAACGTGTAAATATGAGATTACTTTCTAAGATATCATTATTTATGGGTATAACGGAAGGGTCAAGCGGGTTGAGTAAAGGGATGTTAGCACAGATTGACCCGCCAACATTTCCGATTTGCATTTCCCTATATTTTAAAAATATTTGAGGTAGTAAATACTACTATAAATGTTATATATTTATATAATACAATGTACTCTGATTAAATAAAATAGTTAAAAGGTTTGTAAACATTGAAAACTTCTGGCTTGTATGAACCATTTCACCCTTTTTGCTCATTAATTTACAACATATAAATGGGTTGAAATTGTTACTTCAGAATAGTTCTGATGTCAATTCATACTTTAACAGACCATAAAGAGAACCCTCTTACCCTTTACACTTTTTGCACAAGATATTCCTTGAAAGAGAGAGTTTCTTTGTAGTGCCATTGTACACTTCCTCTAAAGAAACCTTTAAGATTTGTTTTACGTCTTCACCTTGCATCTTCCTACTTCTTGCACTACCATGCCCATGTCCATGGCCTAATATACAAACATTTGCATAAAAAAATTAGTATTAATTCAGTATAGAATTTGGAAAATAAAAATATGTAAACCAGAACCCAATAAGAATTCTCACCCCCAAAACCTCCAAATCCACCGCCACCAAAAAATTGCTCAAACACATCAAACGGGTTCCCACCAGAGCTGCCGCTTCCCATACCCTCTTTCAAAGCATCTTCACCATACTGATCATAAACCTCTCGTTTTTCCGGATCGCTAAGAACTTCATATGCTTGAGATAATTCCTTGAACTGGAAAACAGCACAAGTTTATAACTAAGTTCACATACCCTCACAAGATTCTATTTTGTTACATCTTAACAGCCAAGAATATGGCCAGATAATCAGAGGTAGCAATTTCAATCTGGTTGAGTTAAATCGACTTGAGTAATGTTTTATCTCCAAGGGGTCAAAGAGGTAATAGAGAAAAATAACTAACAGGGGGTCAAACAAAATAGCTATTACCCAAAGTATATTATTAGTCCAGAAAACCTCTTAAATCAAATTATTCAAAGTGACAGATTATTATTGGAATTATACAAATATGTGATGATAATTGACAAACTAATTGTTTATACTAAGAGAGTTTTAGACAAATTGTGTTTTCGGTTGACCCAAGCCGACCCATTTCAAACCCTCTATATGTAATTTATAAAAAGTTTCACCTTCTCGGGGTCTCCACCTTTATCAGGATGATTTTTTATGGCAGACTTCCTGTATGCCTTCTTAAGCTCATCTTGAGTTGCATTTTGCGGAACACCAAGAACTTCATAATACTTTGTGTTATCACTCTTCTTAGGAGCACGGCCAAACATGATGAAGGTGATTTAAAACCTATACAAGCATATTTTTTAAGTAAATATGATATGAAAGAAACCAATAAAAATTGGCAGAGTTAACCTATAAAAAGCAAAGATTTACAGCTATACACTATACAGCCAAAAATCTACAGAGTATATATAATCCATAAAACCGGAAAATCTATAAAAAGCATATATAAGAAACATAATAGTAAACGAGAAAAAATCTATGGACTCATGTCACTCAACCACACCAGAGTAAACAAGCAAAACCATTTTTGTTCAGGCAGTTTAAAAGGAACTTTGAATTTTATTTTATTTTATTTTATATATATATATATTTTTTTTTCACATGCACAAACAAAAAATACACATATTCATATGACACACATAACCAAAAATGCAACACTAATGATAATAAAGGGATTCGATCATACGTCTCTCAAACACAAAAACAACTAACCACCAAGGCAATAACGACTACACCATATCATATTTATTACAGTTTGTTTAGCGCGCTAAGGCGATACTAGAGTACATTATATTCATTAAACAGATAGTTTAACGTCCATGTAAGCTTTCAATCTATCTGTTCACATAGATCCAATATTAACTCAACAAATAACACGGAGAACAACTCAAACTTAATATGTTGGCAAAGCCGCGACGGAGGAACCCAATATATAGCACACCAAACCAAATTACTAGGTTCCTATAGTTCTAAACCCGCCCAATTGCTTCAGTGTGGACTGTGTAATAGGTTTCAGTCAGACCATGCACTTGTAAAAAACTAAAAACTAAAGACCATTGAAAAAAACTAGTTAGCACTTAAACTGCAAGCTTAGTTCAATATATAGTATAACTTGTGTTTCTATTCTCCAATTTAAAATTTTAAAAGGGTCAATCAAACAAACAACAGTGTTTAACAGCTGAGTATATTTACAAGAAACCACAAACCCTCAGTTTTTATGACAACTTTTGCAGTCAAGAGGTGTCTTTTTTTGTCTAGCCGTGGTGTCCGTCTTTGGCCTACTAATTTCATGAGGATGTCCAAACCCACCACCACACAAACTGAACAAGGTAAAGATCTCACCAATATGATACAAAACTCTAGACCTCTCACTATACGGTGAATGTACTCTTTGTTTCATCTTTACATTAGATAAAGGAAAAAAAAGAAAGCTTTATCCAAAGCTTCTTAATTTTGTTGTCAAAACAAAATTCCAACACACTTTAGAGTACAGAACACAGAATATGCACCAAAAAACTAAACGGTTCTTCTTGCTTTTCTCTAAGAATGCAATGTTAAATGTTTCTCTCCTTTCAGTATCCGGGGCATACTGTTTTGCAGTTCTTGGAGTTCTTAGGCTAGTGTTGGGTATGGTAGAAGTGATCGCCTAGTTTTAGCCCCACCAAGTAAGCTTTAGCCCTATAACATTCCTATAACCCGCAACAAAAAAACACCCTCCCTCATAAGTCATAACACCCAAGCTATAGAATCCTGTGACCCAAAATTGTTATTTATTTTATATTATAAAAAAAACCCTGATATTGGTTTAGCGCAGACGCTATAATGCGGCGACAGTATGCATATAGTGGCGCCATAGCATCTATAACGTGGCTATAACACAGCGTACCGAGCTCTCTAAGGTGTAACCCACAACTTTATTCTCTTACACAAAAAATACACATGCAGTAACAAGTACTCATAGTTAAGAGGGTTCGGGCCCTGTAACGCAAAAAAACTACACAATTTGCATACACACATATTATATCTATGCCATTAAACCCTACCACAACAAACTATAAAATAAAACAGCATATAATCTTAATTCCTACACAAACATTATCAAAGATTTTTTTTTTTTTTTTACCTAAAAATCAATCTTTATGCAATCTCCTAAAAAACCCATAGTTAAGAGGTTCGCCCCCCGCCCCCTAACGCAAAAAAACTACACAATTTGCATACACACATATTATATCTATGCCATTAAACCCTACCACAACAAACTATACAACAAAACAGCATATAATCTTAATTCCTACACAAACATTATCAAAGATTTGTTTTTTTTACCTAAAAATCAATCTTTATGCAATCTCCTAAAAAACCCACATCAAAAAATCAAATCTTGATCATATTACAAACAACCCACATCATCAAAGGCCATAAAAAACACAATCATATATAGATCTACAAATAGTTCAACATTCAAAACATAATTTTAAGAATAACCCATGTTGAAAAAAAGAGAATGAAGGTATGCGCGTACCTAAGAGAGGGATCTGATGAGGAAGCGATGGGGGATGTTCAAAGTGGGGGGAGACCAGAAGTGTATATAGAAGTAGTAGGTCGAATTTGACGGCCTTTATTTTTGGCCAATCGTAACCTAATTTGAATGGGAATGGGAAATTGGGAATACAATACACACACCCTTGTTTTTGGAAATTTAACAATTTTAACTTTTAACTTCAAGAAAGAAGTATTTTTTTTATTTTTTTTTAACTTGTTAGTTGTTAGTTGTTGAGGTCCAGCAGTGATATCCAATTAGGCAGTATGTTAACCCTGAGACCCGTCTGCTACTCCTTTATCGCCTGAAGGGGTAAAAGTCACTGGTGAGACTCAAACTTGAGACCTCCCTAACCAAACATCCCCTCTCAAAGGCATCTTAAGGAAATCTTGGTGGCCAACTGAGCTAGCCTAGTTGGTTCTTATATAAGATAAATCATAAGTATCTTTGTCGACATGATTACAGAGCAATACTGCAAAGCTTCGTCTCAATTAAATCAACTACAAAGCCTTGTCAGTTGACAAGATTGTAGAACATTGTCTTCACTGGTATAGTTGGGAATCTTCAATTTAGATAATTACAAACTTTAGTCTCGACCAACGTGAACATCGTCTTCGTTTGCATATCTGCAGAGCCTCGTCTTTGCCACTAGAGTTGCAGATGTCTCCTCTAGCATAACTACCTTTGTCAACCAGAACTACAGAGCCTGGTATATGCCAAAATAATTGAAGAACCTTGTCTCCAGCATTAGAATTATAGGAGTCTACATGAGCACAATCGCAAAGTTCCATATCCGTTGGGAAGACTGAAGAACATCGTCTCCATTGGCACAATTGGGTAGCCTCTAATAGAAATTTGTGTATATCTAAGACCAATTTTAAATTTTATGCATACAACATCAACATAATGGTTACAACATAACCAAATCAAGCAGAAGCGATTTAGCACATTAAATCAAACATGATTCTAATTCAATTAAATCTTCGTGCAACATGTTAACTGCCTCTACATCTCTGTCAGATTATGCCTATAAACAAGGAAGTTATCACTGATGTATGTGACTTAACTTAACCCATCCTATGCACTTAATTATTTTTGGAATAATATATTTAACGGGAAAACCCTTAAAAAAACTTTAACCCATGAGATATCATCTTCTACACCTTAATACTTTCATGAACACAATCACTACGACTGCTTCTCACACCAGAGGTGGTTCGCGGGGATTCCCCCTTCATTCCATCTAATGTGGTGTTTTCTATTCCTTATTTTTAGGTTATCTTGTAATCATCACCATCACCCTTAATCCTGTCAATACCTATTGACGGCCTGGTTTGAGCAAATTACTATAAGATCAGCATTTCAATTTGTTTAAAGTAGAGGTATTCGCGTGTTATGATAGGTGGTAGCTTATTATTAAATTTTTCATAAATGAAAGTTTTCGATTTTATATTTTTTTTACAAATGTTTTTATGAATGACGATAATTTTTGGTTGAATAACTTTAAGCAACATCAGACTAATTCATATAAAGATTGTAGAGTAATCGCGATGTTGTAATAATATAGAAGCGGTAGTCAGTAATTTATGAAGGTATGACAGTATGAGGTTAAAGTGGTTGACAACGACTTATAATCACAAGAAGGTAGGAGATTGTGTGTTTTTGTTACATATATACTGTTTACATATGGTATGTAAATTGGTTTAGAGATTGGATGGGAATGGTTTCCGTTGTTTGTTCTCATGTAGAACGGTAAGGACCCGATAAGATTGATGAAGATCAAGATGCTCGGGTAACATTTAAACAAAGACCATACTTTAATCCTGTGAGGCAGTATTTGCCCAAGTGTGTCAAAACTTGTGAAGTTGTGTGTGTTACCTTCTAATTATAAAGAGGCAAATGGAGTTTAGAGATAAACCCTTAAGGGATGATCAACACCCGTGAAGAGGCCAGGTGTTGATCATCTAGAGAGCAGACAAGGAGGACACATGCTCATCGTCCCTTAGATAGTACAAAATGGTGCTTGTTGTGTGTCCACATTGTACAATGTCAGTTGATACATCTTAACCGCTAGTAACAATTGGGGAGTAGTAGTACTGCATGCTCAATCTGGCCTGATAGGTTTTACCATGCTCTTCGTGGCCTGGGATTTAAGTCGGACCTCTATCAAGTGTTTGTTGATGGGCCTTGGTAATGGGCTTGATTTGTGCGTGTAATTAGTGGGCTTGGGCCGCTAATACTGATATGCTATTGATGTGTTCTAATAGGTCTATATATTTTATGGGTTTTGTTAACCACAACTCATGTGGTTGTGTTTAAACATACCTTAATTAAAATATTTGCATTAAATGAAGTAATATATTCCATAATTATACATATTTTTTCATTTTAAATATGGAATGTGATGTTAAACATAGAATATTTAGTGTTCATTTAATGCAAAAATTTTAATTAAGGTATGCTTAAACACAACCCCAAATGTTGTGGTTAACAAAACCCATATTTTATTACCAAGTTTCATATTTATATTTTGCCGAACTAACCTATAGACTAACTAACGGGCAGTGTACCCATCAATGTAGCTAGTGGGGTAAGTATGAATCGTTCGTCAGGAGTGAATTACTATTATACTAAGCTTAAAGGTATTCTAACTACTTAATAACCTAAATTAATGCAAATGGGGATATAGCGTGTGATATTGACACAAGTTTGGTTACTAATTATCTAAGAAAGAAATTAAATAAACTATAATGCAAGACAAATGATAGAAGTAAAAAGGCACTAAATCAAGATAGGAAGAGCGTGCTAACCAAGTCTATTCCAATTAAGTATTAATGATATGTCTTACTATTGCAATGATTCTAGTTAGGTACCATCCCTCGTTGGTGATTCGTTAATGTATACAAGGTGGGTCTTCTCTCTTAATCCTAGGCTCTGACGAGGGTTAATGCTGTCACCATTAACAAAGCCCACATAATGTCCTTTAACTATTATTTTTAATCTATCAAGGTGACATAAATGCAACCTAAACTTCTACGAGTTTACTAACTTATTTGACTCATTCTTGTAATTATCTAAGCTTAGGCAGCCCCTAAACTCTAGATTTACAAAACATCAAATAATCATAAACTTGGCTAATACTTATGGGTATTAGCCCATAATCCCAGTCATAATAAAAGAAAACATGTTCAGAAAGATTCAAGTATAAATCGAAAGAGAAAAATACGCTAACCGGATGATTAAAGTGTACTAAAACAAATTAAGTGAATTCTCCTATGGAATTACGGCACTAGTAGGACCTTCTTGGTCTTCTTTAGTCTCTGGTTTCGTACTTGGTGGTCATGTGCTCTTTGAAAACCGGACTTAGGGTTTTCTATTTATACTTTTCAAAAACCGTCGATACGGCGTATCGGATTAGTCCGATACGGCGTATCAAGGTAACTTTGCGTGGGGCCAAGATTATTATATTCCAGAATATCCGTACACCGCCTTTCTGTTACGGCGTATCTTAGAGATCCATACGGCGTATCAGGTCTTCATTATCTTGGAAATCTGGTGAAGTCTTTGAGATGGATACGGCGTATCTTGTTGATGCCATACGACGTATCTGGACTAAAACAAGCTTGTTCTTTGATGAGTGCTCAAACACTCATCATTTTTGGTCAAATCTGAGCTGCAAAACATTTAAAAACACTCAAAAACGCATCAAAATGCAGAAAATATCCAAGGATCGTGTTTTATATGTCTCAAAAGCAAAATGTTTAAAAACAAATTAAAAATCTTGCTACCCACTCACACTCAGATGATAAACAAACATAGACATATAGCTACAGAAATCATAACATTGATAATACATGTTGTCATCAACCAGGCCATACCTTATGTCAAAACAAGCCTCTACCCAAGCTTACTCAGGTGAACATAAGCCTTCCAACTTAAGCTCATTGGTGAACTTGACCTGGCCATAGTTTCCATAGATATCTTTTGCATTTTAGGCTCTGATCACCCCCTGTGGACCCACAGGCTGCACGGAGATTGTGCAAAATGTTGTTTGTGTCTGAATTGCCTGTAATTGCTTATTTGCTCATTTTGGGCTTTTAGTGCTTATGTTTGTGTGATTTTTAGCTTATTCTTGTCTGAGTTACTATTTGAACTTATTTTTTGTACTGTGGACCACCAAAGCCAGTTTAGCTTATTTCTCACTTTAGGTCAAACAAAGTCACTGTGACAAGCTTAAAGCTTGCACAGAGCTTATTTTTTAGTTTGAAAAAAGTGTTTTCACAAAAAGTGTCATTTTAGTGTACAAGCAAGTTCCAAACGAAAAATCCAAAATCATCACTTTTTAATAAAGTGATAGTTATCTATTTAATATTTTTAAATTTTTCTTAATTTTTCATTTTCTCTTTTAAAATTTGTTTAATAACAACTGTTTTTATAATTTTTAAAATTAGTCTTGTCCGCCTTAGTATTTATAGTAATTTTCTTAGAATTTTAATTTTTCTGTTAAGTATTTATTAGATTTAATAATAGTTTTTTTTATTTTAGTAATTAATTAAACTGTTAAATTATTAATTCTGTATAATTTGATTAAAACAGTAGTAGTTTTTATATTCTTTCTTAGGTATTCTACATAATATTTAGAGTGTTTTAGATTTTCCTAGAATTTCTACTTGTTCATATAGTATATTAGATTTAATTTAATTAAACAGTTTAATTGAAAACCAAAGATTGAATAGTTTTAATTTTTAATCTGATTTTCATTTTTATAATTTTTCTAGCTGGGTCACATTTATTTAGAATCTGTAAAAATTAATTTTATAATTTTCCTTTTCATTTTCATCATTTTCTCTTTTAAATATTTAATTAGGTTTTAATATTAACTTAGTTTTAATTATAAAATCACAAAAAGATAAAATATTTTTTTTAATTTTTATAACATTTTAAGTCCATTTTAATGTTTTTTAGAAATAATTGTAATTTTCTAAGTTAAATTTGTAATAGAAATCTTGTTAGAAATTTGTTTTAAAAGATTTTAATTAATAGTTTATATTAAAATAATTATATAATATTAATAATATTCTTTTAGATTTTTAATTTTCTTTAAATTAAAAAGTTTCAAAATTTCATTTTACCCCTTTTAAGTTTGAAACTTGTCATTTTTGCCCTGTAGTTTAGAGTTTGTCACTTCTTAGTCCCTGTATTTACTTAATTGCATTTTGTGTTAATAATTTGTCATATACTGTTATTGTTATATTCATTTTAAATTCCAAGCAACAGTAGTGTAATAAACACATCAAATCTTATTCTTGTTACCATTCCCACAATCACTCATTCCTTAAACGTTTCAAAATACAAATTTCAACAAAACCTCGTTGGCACTTAACGACCCGGGAAAATACTATACTCCTCAGGATTATTATTGCATTGTGCTTATGACTTTCAGGTTTTATTGGTTACGTGTTAGTCATTCACAAGTGGGCTAGCGTTGTGTGCAATACCTGTTGGTTTTGAGCCATCAATAACAAGGGTCCGTTTGGTTGGTTATATTATCAAGGACCAATCAATGCAATTTACCTAAACATGAGGGACTGAATGCCAACCTATCAAAGCTTATCACAAGGACAATGTTGCCAAACTTCATTAACCAAGGAATTTATGAATTTTCCACTTTAATACCCAAGGACCATTATTTGTATTTACCAAAAGTTGGCAGGGAACCTTTTGCCATTCACCCAAAAATTCATTCAAGGCCAATTTTGACACTTAAAATATTTCAGGACCTTGAATGTAAACTCCAAATTTTAACTTCAGGGACCATTTTGCAATCTTTGAAAGTTGGGGGATGAACTGCCATTAGCTAACTTTTGTTCGTTTTTTTCAT
>LBNU01033362.1:0-20714 GCA_014162995.1 Artemisia annua
AGGTAGTGAAGACTTTGTCGTGTATTGCGACGCTTCACACAAAGGTTTGGGAGCAGTATTGATGCAACGAGAGAAGGTAATAGCTTATGCCTCTAGACAGCTTAAGAAACACGAGAAGAATTACACCACGCATGACTTAGAGTTAGGAGCCGTAGTGTTTGCCCTGAGGATTTGGAGACATTACTTATATGGCACCAAATGCGTCGTGTATACGGATCATAAGAGTTTGCAACATATCTTGAATCAAAAGGAGTTGAATATGAGGCAACGTAGGTGGGTAGAGTTACTCAATGATTATGATTGCGAGATTCGTTATCACCCCGGGAAAGCCAACGTAGTGGCAGATGCCCTTAGTCGGAAGGAGAGAATTCCGCCGTTGAGAGTTAGATCCCTGGGAATGACGATTAACTCACCACTACCGTCTCAGATATTAGCCGCTCAAGCTGAAGCGCTAAAAGATGAAAATCGACCAGCTGAAAACATCTATGGAATGGTAGAAAGTAAGAATGGCTTTGTGAAGCGCAAAGATGGGATCTTGTGCTTTGGAGAAAGGTGTTGGATACCTCTATATGGGGGAATTCGTGAGTTGATTATGCATGAGTCGCATAAATCAAAGTACTCTATACATCCAGGAGCTGATAAGATGTATCACGACTTGAAGAAACTTTATTGGTGGCCGAACATGAAGGCTGACGTGGCTCTATATGTCAGCAAATGCCTAACATGTTCTAGAGTGAAGGCCGAACATCAGAAACCGTCAGGGTTGTTGATTCAGCCTGAGATACCCGTTTGGAAATGGGAAAGGATTACCATGGACTTTATCACTAAGTTACCAAGAACAGCTAGTGGTTGTGACGCTATCTGGGTAATTGTCGATCGTTTGACAAAGTCTGCTCACTTCCTTGCGATTAGCGAGAGTGATAGTGTTGATAAGCTTGCCCGACTTTACGTGAAAGAGATTGTTTCTCGTCATGGCGTGCCGCTGTCCATCATTTCGGATCGTGATAGTCGTTTCACGTCATCTTTTTGGCAGTCGCTCCAAACAGCTTTGGGGACTCGACTCGATATGAGTACCGCTTATCATCCCCAAACCGATGGTCAAAGTGAGAGAACCATCCAAACGTTGGAGGATATGCTTCGTGCTTGCGTGATTGATTTCGGAAAAGGCTGGGAGAAGTATTTACCCTTAGCCGAATTTTCGTACAATAATAGCTATCATACTAGCATTAAGGCCGCACCATTTGAGGCGTTGTATGGCCGAAAATGCCGTTCACCTATCTGCTGGGCAGAAGTTGGCGAGAGTCAACTTACAGGCCCTGAACTCATTCAAGAGACTACCGAGCAGATCGTTCGTATTCGAGAACGTCTGCAGACTGCTCGAGACCGTCAGAAAAGTTATGCCGATAAGAGACGTAAGCCCTTAGAATTCCGAGTAGGAGACCGAGTCATGTTGAAGATCTCCCCTTGGAAAGGCGTGATACGTTTTGGCAAACGTGGGAAGCTTAACCCCCGCTACATCGGTCCGTTTACCATCCTAGATAGGATTGGACCGGTGGCTTATCGATTGGAGTTACCTCAGGAATTGAGTAATGTTCATGATGTATTTCACGTTAGTAATTTGAAGAAGTGTCTTTCGGACGAAACCGTCGTGATTCCTGTGAAGGAAATTCGTGTTAATGAGAAATTGAACTTCGTTGAGGAACCTATTGAGATTTTGGATCGCGAGATCAAACGTTTGAAACGTAGTCGAATTCCGCTCGTTAAAGTTCGTTGGAACTCTCGTCATGGACCGGAATTCACGTGGGAGCGCGAAGATGAGTTTCGGAGGAAGTATCCTCGTCTCTTTGCGCCATTGTCATCGGGAAATTCTAAGTGAAACCCGGGACGGGTTTCTTCTGAGGCTGGGAGGCTGTGACAACCGGTAATTTTGGGACCTTTTCTAAATTCACCGCATTATATTTTTATAAACATGAGAATTGAGTTATCGATAATTTTATAAAATTTTGAGTATATCGTGTGAAAAGTTTGGAATTTATGAGAAAACGTACATTTCGTTACGTATTAGCTAGGCTATTTGAGTACTTCGTTATAGGCACTATATGACTTGGCACTAGGAACTCTAACGTGATGCGTAATTTATAGATAACAGTTACGGTGATTTCGAGTAATGGTTTTATTTTATGAGCCGTGAGTGGTAAATGTTTTGAAGTGATTTTTGTTCACTAAACAAACTATTTAATTTACGTGGAATTGTTTTATTTATGATCGGTGGTTATTAAACGACTTGGTGTGGCGACCGATATTTTTATAAACCTTGTAAAATATATGTGTCGGGAGAGATGTAAGAAAAATAAAAGTTTTGGGTGTCCCAATTTCACTAGTTTATGAGAATTATAACTAGAGGGACCATTTTTGCCTCACACCCAAACTACCTAAACTAATAACTCTAACCTAAACCTAAATTCATTTCATTTCATCATCATCCACTTCATCTCTTTCTCTCCCTCTCCTTGTCTAGCCGGCCGCCGCCCACACCACGCCACCACCACCACTACGCCGCCGCCACCACTCCCAAAACCACCAAACTACATCTCCTTAATCACCTACCACCATTTGTTTACTCAAAAACGGACTCCAACACCTTAAACAAACCCTACCGCCACTTCTTTTCATCACCATCATTCCATTTTTGTTTCTAATCACGAGATCTACAAGAAAAGGTAAAGAAAAAGAAATTGTAAATCGTTGGGGTTGACTTTTTCGGGTCAAACCCGAAAGTTTTAATGATTTGGGTATAAAAACTTATGGGTTTATTGATTTCTTATACTTGGGTCTCGTTTGGTATCATAAATCCGAAGGTATCATGGGTTTAGTGGTCGAATTCGTGGGTAAAACCCACGAAAACTTGATGGGTTTCGAATTTTCGTGATCTTGTGTATTCTTGGGTATCGATTTGGTGAATATTTATAGTATTGTGATGTTTATATTTGAGGTTTTGGTATAAATTTGATGTTGTGGGTTGTTTTTGTTGGCGACCGAAACACCAAGGGTGTTTGGTTTGCTCGTGTACTCGGCCTAGCCGAGGTGAGCCCAAACCGTGACCCCAAGGGCCACGGCTAGGGTGGGTTTGGTTCGAAAGAATCAAGCCGAGACCCTTGGTCTCGGCGATAAGTGATATTGGTTGGTTTAAGTGTTTATTTGGTATAAGTTCGAGAATGTGATGTGATTAATATGAATATTTGGTTAGACGAGTATAGGTTAATTTTTGTGAATGACGAAATATATATTGTTGTGGTTAAAATGGTTGAAATGAGTATAACGAGATAATAATTATGTTTATACATATACGAGGTTGTTGGTAAGTGTATAAGTGGAATACGTGGTATAATGTGAAATGTGGCTATATGATTTATTTGTGAACTAATTGTTATGTGAATATATATATATTGCGACTAACGTTTGTTGTGTTGTGATATTGACATGGAAGCTTGGTTACGGAATATGGAGTTATAAGGTTGTGAACTTATAGAATGACGGAGATAGGATTAGTACGAGAGCCGTAGTCGGCCTCGCGTTATTGAAGTTTGGAAAGTGTGATTGGATATCGGGATATAATTATTGGATTGATTATTTATGACGTTGTTGTGTGCAAGTTGAGGTCGCCTAGACTCCCTAGTCTTGGTTGGCTTCAACAATGCCGTTACATGAGATTTTGGACTTGGACTAGTTATGTGGACCGGGAAGTCATGACTCGGACACGTGGACTCGAATAAATAATAATTCGTTAATATAATTTATTACGCTAAACGTATATATAATATAAGTCTAAATATATATATATGTGAAAGCATATGTATATATATTCACTTATATAATAAATAGGTAACGTAATAAATAAAAATAATAACGTATCGATAACTATTAACTATTAAGTTAGATTAATATTTATCGGGACCTTATTTAATAAATATATAACGAATTTATATTACGAGTTAATAACGGAAAGTCTTTAAAAATGGATCCTTATGGGTTCAAAACCAATTGTGGAGTTCGAAATGAATTATTAAATATTCGAGCACACGCTATACAAGTCCAAAGCTTATTATTTCTTTTGTAACGAATATTTGACCTTGTTTTGAGTAAGTTACGGATTTATTTATCGATAACGGGCCATTAATATTGTTGTTGGACCTATTGGACTGACGAGCCCAATAGGAGCCCGACAAGGATATTAAGTGGTTATGTTGACGAAAAATGCATCCTACGACTAATGATATAACTAAAAGGGGTAATAAGTAGATCGACAAATGGTTGGACTTATTGAGTTGACGAATTTAATGAGCCGTCGACCATTTATGCGATGACTTATCGATCCATGAGGTCATATCTTTTGACCTTGACTTTTGCGTGCTATTTGATGACTTCTTATATGATTTTTATGCTATTACGTGCAATGTGGATTATTTGACTTTCGTGATATATGCCGTTAAGAGATTTCTTTTGGGATATGCTTATATGATATGATTGGATGAATTATTTGGCGTGAGTTCATTTGAGTCGGGACTTTGTCTCTAGTACCCACCCCAAACGATACCGAACGATACCAAACGATGACTACAACTTCTTTTAAAAGAATGTTTTCTTTGGATAAATAAACGGAAAATACTCGGGAATTACGGGAAGTAATCGATTTCGAGAAAGTTATATATGCTAAGTGAGTTCTAAATATGTATAGGTCGTGCCGAGTCATAGTTGCTGAGAAGTCTTAGTCTTGCTTTCTTTTGCTATTACATATCTATCTTGAATTGTGCTTACGACATCGAGGTGAGTCTCATAGCCCCACTTTTACTCGTATTTTAAATCATTTTAATGGTTTTCCTAAATTGGGGGAGAATACATGCTACTGTTTTCTTGGACCTGCTACTGTTTCGTTTTGCTATTGTGTGGACTAGTTTTAGGATAGACGGAGGTAGCCGTTGACCTAGAGCTAGGGCGTTTGACCCTAGTTTGGAATAGACGCTATCGCGGCCTAGGTTCGGGACAGACTTGGGTGGTTCCTGCTGTAGCCTGACTAGTGACCGCTGAGAGGCCTGCTCACCATAACCATTCATCTTTACTAAGATGATAAACGATTGATTGTTTGAGATTGAGATTGAGATTGTGATTATGAGTCTATACCTATCCTAGTTACACATAGCGCTAAAATTCTTCAGGTCCCGTATTGATTTTGCTTTAAACCTATGAACTCACCAGCGAAAGCTGACCCTTTTAAGCATGTATTTCTCAGGTAATTAGAAGTTTGCTTTCACTACTTGGACAACGGTTATGCTGCTTGGACCTTGGCTTGGGTTGAGATATCGATGGAACTCTGATGTTATTTTTATTTGGACCTATCTACTTTTACTAACTATGGGCTTTCCTTTTTAAAAGATTGTTGGATGAATGTAAACTTTAACTTTATGTTGACCTTGTTTACATATGCATCTATGTTATCTTGTTATCTATTCTTGTGATGATACCAATTTCCCGTAGCACCCTGAAAGCTTGTAAGTCTTCCGCTGTACGAATTTTGGGGGTGTTACACTTACCTAACTTTATCATTATTAATACTCTTATCCTTCAAGTTAAGATTCTAGTGTTTTTAGAGATAATTGCAAAGAAGAATAAGCAAATAATCCAAATGGAAAATGTGGATGTGGAGCTTGGAGGAAAAGTAGATGTTCAAAACACTGTCCAAAGTCTTCTTCATTGTGTCCAAAATGTGGATGTGGAGCTTCGAGGAGAAGTATATGTTACTATTAACAAATGTCGACCATCTATTTACATGGCTCCTAGTATCTTCCGAGATCTACGTCCAAATTCCTTCGACCCGCGTGTTGTCTCAATTGGACCACTGCATAGAGAAGATAAGAATGTGAAAGCATTTGAAGGGCAGAAAGCATGTTACATTCATAATCTACTGAAACGTGTTAAAAATAGTCCGCGAGAGAAAACGTTGGAAGCATGTGTTCAGAAGGTGGCTGTTTCAATAAAACAGATCAAGGGATGTTATGCTGGAATAAAGGCCTACGATGACACCGAATTTGCGAAAATGATGGTAATGGATGCTTGCTTTATACTAGAATTTTTTTACATGTTATGCTGGTACACAGAATCTGATGAAGCAAAATTAAAAATGTTGCTTGCACCATCTATATTTTACGACCTCGTGCTACTAGAAAACCAAATCCCTTTTTTTGTTCTGAAGGACATTTTTCTGTGTACTATCAAACAATTTGAACCAGATCTCTCTCTTATCGAATTTATCATTCCTGTTCTCAAGTTCCTCAATCTCTTTGAAGTAAGCATTAAAATCAGAAATATTCGCAATAATATTTACAGTACTACACATATCCTTGACCTATTACATCAATGTTACCATCCCCGATTTTATACATTATCGTACTTTCCAAGTTCAACACTCCACTCAGCAGTAGAACTAGATAGGGCAGGGGTGAACTTTAAGCCAAACCGAGATGCAAAATGGCCTTTGGCGATGGAACTGGAGTTATCTAGGTTCTGGTGCTTTACCTGGTCTTTGGGTAAGCCTACTATCAGAATGCCTGTTTTACGTGTTCATCATTTCACAGAGTTGGTTTTAAGAAACATCATTGCCTATGAGCAGTCTTACTTAGGCGATAATTATGTCACGTCATATGCTAGAGCCATGGATATGCTAATTGATACTCAAGAGGATGTTGCCAAGCTGGTAGAATCGAAAGTCCTTGTGAACGATATGGGGTCAAATGAAGAGGCTGCAAATATGCTGAACAGCATATGCAAAGAAGTTGCTTGGTTACATATTGGTCACGATGAACACTGGAAAAAATTAGATACCTATTGCAATGGTTATTGGCCAAAAAATATTGCACGGTTGAGGCGTACTTATTTCAGTAATCCATGGAGTATCATTGCATTAATTGCTGGAATGGTCTTGTTTGCTCTTACCGTGATTCAAACCTTTTTTACCATCAAGCCTCCTGGAAACAGGAACTAGAATATCAACGGCAAGCTAGATTTATCTTCTTTCGTTATTTACCTTTTTATGTTTTTTCGTCTCTTTTAGTAAACTTGTGGATGTATCATCATTTGTTTGATGATTTCTCTTTTTCAATTCGGAAACTATCATGCATAATTTGGAAAAGAATAAGCCGGGAGCCGGGAGGTAGGTATATATTATGTTATGCATTATTCAGTTGTATGCTACTAATAAGCAATCTAGTTAACTTTCAGCTATTAATCTTATCATTTCTGAATTTACGAAAAAAATATTGCGGTGTCGAGCAATACCAATAGGTTACGACTTTCATCCGTACTGATATACTAGCTTATGTGTTTCTCTGTGTTCATTACTATTGTAGTCTCTGTTATTTGTCTGTTTTATATAACCTAGGCATAGTGATGTGTTGAGTTACAAATAAAGGGGGTACTTTCTACTGGCTTCAGAATATTACAATCTTAAGTCTTTATTTCTTTTGTTTTGTGTGTGTGCTGAAGTCATGTTTTTTAGCTGACCACGATATATGTAGATACCTTGAAGTACTTGATGTCTTCACTTGAACTCTACAAAGTGATCTGTGTCGGGTAAATTCTTCCATGTATAGCAAGCTCTCCTTGTTAGCAAGGTTAAAATTGCCTAGAAAGGAGCTAAATGAACGTACAGCAACATGAAACAATATCAATATTGTGCCAACTTCCGAAAAATTAAATTAACAAAATGCATGAACAACCAAAACCAAAAAACAACAGCAAATCTCAAACTGAGTCTATGAGATAAAACGAATTAGAGATGTGCCAACTGCCAACTACACTCAATGTGCACTTCCATTCAAAATCTTGACAAACACATACAACCTCTACGAAGTTCTGCTGCAAGGACAACACCCGAGTACACCATCAAACCTAATGAACTAAAGAAGAAAAACCTGTTGGATTTGATATCACCTGGATCCATTAGCTGTGGTGAAGCTGGACTGAATAGAAACTTATAGATGGAATCCTAGGGTTAAAACGTAGGTACTTACGATACTACCACACAATCCAGTAGCTGAAAAAGAGTCTAGCCTACGTTCCGTGGGACAATTTTGAGGAGTCATTATCTTTTCAAATGGTGAAGAAAGCTGAAATGGACTAGAGAAGTAATGATGCATCAGACTGAGAATGTGTCGTGTTATCAAGCTGAGAAATACATTTCAAGATGAAGGCGTTTGGACACAGCTTTATAATGAGACATGCTTATATATATCTTAATTGCTTCATGTAGCTACAGTCCTATGATTTTCAATGGATCACGTATAATTATCAGCAACACAGTTTATGCTAGTGATTACTAAAAGTGTCATGCATTTTTCAAAAGTGTGTATATTTGACATTTTCTTTGTCGTGTTATTTAGTAATCTTCACTTGTTATATGTTAGAAGAGTGACATATCGATCTCTCGTGCTTTCATCGGTTCTTACCACACCTTCTAAATAGGGAGGTGATACTCCTACAATTTCTTTTGATGCATGTACCACAATTGTACATTACAGTGTTGTACAGTGGGCTATATAACTTGTGTAAAATGGTATTTGAATAAAAAATTGTGGTGAAAATATCAACTCCCTTCTAAATATAACGGGTAATATCCACAGTAACTGAAAACCGAAACCGAACCAAACCGAAAAAAAATGAACCGTATTCGTAACCGAACAGAATTGGTCATAACTGAACTGAACCGAACTAAATATTCGGTTATCGGTTTGGATATGGTTTTGTCAATGAAAACCGAAAATCGAATTCTTATAAATATATATTTTTTCCATGTATTTATATGAAAAGTTTTTTACTAAAACTCTTTTTTAGTATAAATTTAACATTTTTCTATGTATTTATATGAAATTTTTTTTACTTAAACTCTTTTTTAGTATAAATATATCATTATTTAATCTTGAAATAAAATTTTGTGCTAAAAATATATATAATTAAAAAATAATTAAAATTATTTAATTTGTGTTATTCAGTTCGGTTTACGGTTATAGGGGTTCGGTTTTCGGTTATTCGGTTCGCTTGAATTAAATTTGAATTCAGTTCGGTTCGATTTTCGGTTTAACCCAGAAAATTTTTTAACCAAACTAAGCCAACCGAATAAACCAAATAACCCGGCTGATAACCGAACCGATGAACACCCCTACCCACCAATCACCTAAAACTTTCATTATTTTGTATGATGCTTATCGAGTAATTAGATTTTATGCGTATCATTAATGAACTAAGATCCTCTCAAGTTGTGTAATTATGAGCCATTGGATTTGATCTAATGGTTGAAATTAAAAGAAGTTCTTTTGATTTCAACTATTGGATCAAATCCAATGACTTATAATTACACAACTTGACTCAAGTAACTTGAGAGGATCTTCCTCCATCATTAAGAGCATTAGGTACCGTTGAGCCGTTAGGCTCGTGCCGTGGGAAAAATTTGCTGCCACGTTCAGCAAAAATCTCCACGGCACCAGAAATCCCACGGCACCACATTTCAGGGGTATCCGTTGGCACCAGAATTTCTGGTGCCGTCGGCCATTTTTTTTTTTTTTTTTTTTTTTTTTTTTTTTTACATAAAATAAACATACACAATATTAACTAAAATAAACCCATTAATTTAAAAAAAAAACAATTACATTACAAAAACACACATTACATTTTAAAAAAAAAAATTGCATAAAAAACCCAAGCGACTTAAAACTGTCAACACTAAAAACTATAAAAAAAATCACAAGGACTAAAATTGCATGTGTACCCAAACTTGCCTTCTTCCTCCTTTTGTGTGCCCACCTGCAAAAACCAAAAACCAAAAAAAAAAAAAAAAAAAAAAAAAAAAAAAAAAAAAAGGTATTTGCTATTAGTCCAAGGGCGTAATCACGGGAAAAAAGAAAAAAAAAACAAGCCATGGTTATTAGCTATAGTCCAGCTAATCAAGGCAAAAAAGAAAAAAAAAAAAATGCCCATTGGCGCTGCGTGGTTTGGGGGACGGCGCAAGAGGTGATGGCGCGAGGGAGTCGGTTACCGTGCGCGTCGTTGCGTCTTGGCTGCGTGGTGATTGGCGCCACCCAAAACGCCTATGGCACCTCCGCTCTAATTAACTTTGTTCGTGCAGTAAGAAAATTACTCATTCGCGGCCCCACGGGGGTGCCACATCATCTTAACAAACCTCTCTCTTACACCCCTTCCTCACAACTAACTACAAATTTACTCATTTGGGTCCCAGCCACTTACATCTTCTATTTTATTTACACTCACAAAAAGAAAAAAAGGTAAAAAAGAAAAAAAAAAGTAAAATGGTCAGATTTTTTCTACGCCGTGCAGACGAAGTAAGTGGAGACATGAGGAGCTATGGAGTGTGACTACATAAACCCCCGTGGGTGATACGTTTATTGTACGATATATATAGAGCTAATACATAATGAAACCCTAATTGACCCAACCCTACATACGGGGCTTGGGCTTTATTTATCATCTAACTAATGAGGAGGTTAAGGTTGGGGTGTGGTGAGTAGCTATGGAAGGAAGATGCCAGGTTGCATGGCTAGCGGATGAGCAAGTCAACACTCACCTCTCTCACAAGCAACCACTCGCACCGGTCATTATAGTTTTAAAAAAAAGAAAAAAAAAAAAAAAAAAAAAAAAAAAAAAAAAAACAACGACTAAGTGTGCCGTTTAGTTGCGTGGAAAATTTTCTTATTTTTTCCAGGAAAATTTTCAATGAAAAAGAGAAAAATGAAAATCCGTTTAGTTACACTTTTTTCACACAAAATTTTCAAAGGGATTTTATTTTTTTGAAATTTCTCATTTTCTAAATTTTAACTAAAAGATTTGGAAAAGCTTATTTTTACTCTTCTACTTTTTTCATTCTTTACGAATTTTGAAACGGAGAAAAAGAAAAATTTTCACGCAAATTTCTAGTATTTATTTTTTGCTAAAGTCACCTACCCTTTTTTTTGTTCCTACTATTTGACTTCCCAAAAACACACCACTGAAGTTTCAGGTCCTCACTTCACTTGTGTTCTGTATTCTGTTCCACCAAATGGCGGCTCTTCATCTCCAGACACCCCTCTTCAAAACCCTACCCAAAACCAACTCCCCAAAACACCCAAAAAAACCCTTCTTCAAACCCTCTTACCATCAAAGCAGTCATCTCCCAAACACCCCACAAACCCAGAAAATTCACCCACTGTTCACAAACAAGGAAGAGGGGACTGAGATGGTGGAGAAAACCAAAGTTGAGGAGATAATGCAAGTGGTGGAAAAAAGACCTTTTTATTTGTACAGTAAGGCTCAGATAACAAGAAATGTGGAGGCTTATAAAGAGGCTTTGGAGGGTTTGGATAATAGTGTTATTGGTTATGCTATAAAAGCTAATAATAATTTCTTGATTTTGAACCATTTGAGGAGTTTGGGTTGTGGGGCTGTTTTGGTTAGTGGGAATGAGTTGAGGTTGGCCTTAAAAGCTGGTTTTGATCCTACAAGGTAGTATTTGGATTTTTTTAAGGGTTTTTTATTTATTGAAGCTGTTTGTGTGGTGCACTAGTTAATCTGTGCTTATTTTGAGTCCTTATTGACT
Source organism: Artemisia annua (assembly GCA_014162995.1). Classification (NCBI taxonomy): domain Eukaryota; kingdom Viridiplantae; phylum Streptophyta; class Magnoliopsida; order Asterales; family Asteraceae; genus Artemisia; species Artemisia annua. The sequence continues at coordinate 11,636 of LBNU01033362.1, forward strand.
GTAGGATAGCACTTTGATAGAAACACTAAAGGGGTGTTTGTTTAAGCTTATATAGCAGGCTTACAGCTTATTTGGTTTTCGGCTTATGTTTTATAAGCTCATTTTTTGTGTCTTATTTTGAAACTTTTCGGCTTGTATAAGCTTATCATGTCATAAAAATTTTAAAAAGTTTCAAAACAAGCCCCCAAAAGTGCGCTTGTGAAACATAAGCTGAAAACTACATAAGCTATAAGTCCGCTATATAAGCTTAAACAGACAACCCCTTGTATGCGAAAAGATTAATGATTAAGGGGGTGTTTGTTTACCCTTAGTTTTGGGATTATGAGCTTATGTGATTTCAGTATATAAACACAATTTATCCGGCTTATTTTGAAACTTGTGAGCTTCTATAAGCTTATTATATCATAATAAGTCCATAAATTTCAAAATAAACCGGGAAAAAAAATGAGCTTATGAAATATAAGCCGAAATCCTATAAGCTCAAAAATAGGCTTAAACAAACACCCCTTGATAATGGAGAATTAAAGTTTTGATTTTTGATGAATGTTTTATTTGATATGTTCTTAGGCTTATGAATAAATGAAGTGAACATTCTGATAAACCGACAATATGGGTTTTTTTTTGGTTATGATTTGGAGTTTTGAGATAATAATGGGGGCACTAAAGGGGTGTTTGAGATTGCGTATTATATAACCAGGACTGGTTTTTTTTGCGGTTACTCTAGCAGGGTGTTTAGGATTGCGTATTATATAAAGAAGTACTTATTTAGTTATTGTGTTTTGATACGACAGATAATCAGTTTCGAGTGTTAACTTTTGTATAATTAGTTTTGAAGATGCTTATCTAAATTATCTGATCCTGTTTATATTGCCTCTATACGTCTTTAATAATCAGGATTGCTAAACACTTTTGGCAGCTTTCCAATCACTAATAGACCTGATTATGTCCATGCACTATCTCTTGCATTGCGTTTTGTTTCATTAAACAGAAACGCTTTAAGCTATCATAATGAGTTTACTACCTCCTGAATTGACTATTTTGTCTTTAAATAATGTTTTTAGCTATCATATTGAATTTGTGATCTGATGTGAATGATAGGTGTATTTTTAATGGAAATGGGAAGCTTTTGGAGGATCTTGTTCTTGCTGCTCAAGAAGGAGTATTTGTTAACATAGACAGTGAATTTGATTTGGATAACATTGTATCCGCTGCAAGAATTGCTGGAAAGAAAGTCAATGTTTTGCTCCGAATCAATCCTGATGTTGACCCTCAGGTTTGTAACAGATGGCATTCAATCCTTTCTTTGTATAAACTTCACATCATCGTGATTATTTAACAAAGTCGTATATTTTTTTTATTGCTGTGTATTATTATAGTACAAAACACGAAAATAGATTTCATATATGTTTATTTTTAATAGGTCCATCCTTATGTTGCAACCGGAAACAAGAACTCCAAATTCGGTATCAGAAATGAAAAATTGCAATGGTTTTTGGATCAAGTGAAGTCGTATCCAGATGAACTTAAGCTAGTTGGTGCTCATTGCCATCTTGGATCAACCATTACCAAGGTATGCCACATCTTTCATGTTTTCTTCTGTTGTATATGCACATGAGATTTTTTGTGGATTCCTTTCAAGAGAAAGATGTAACCTCAGGTCTGATATTACTTGATTAATAAAAAGATACCCATTTACTTATAAATGGGTCACTTTAGGTGATATTGATTTATAACGAGTCAAAAGGGTATTAAATACGACCACTTAAATAGTTTTATATGACTACTAGTTTATTATTGCAATTTGTATATATATATTTGCCACACTCATGATTTTTAAAATTTTGGGCAAAAACCAGTCGGCATCAATCCGGTCAGTTTGACCCGGACGCCGGAAAGTACCTGTTTTGACCCATTACCCAGCCGCATGACATGCCGGCTTTGCAGCCTTGTGAAAAAATTGGAGAATGAACGTGCAAGTGTGAATAGCCTTTTTTTTCTTCTTGTATTTACTTTCTTTTAGGTTGACATATTTAGAGACGCAGCAGAAATTATGGTGAAGTTCATTGACGAAATTCGAGCCCAAGGGTTTGATATTAGTTATTTGAACATTGGAGGTGGTCTTGGGATTGATTATTATCATACTGGTACTGTTCTTCCAACACCGAGAGACCTCATCGACACGGTAAGAACAACATATTTATATTTTTGGTATTTTTTATGCATACCATCAATGACTATTAAGTGTTTGATAATCTAAAGTTTGGGTTGAAATGATGTTTTTATGTTTATTTTTTGAAGGTGCGGGATCTAGTCAAGTCTCGAAACCTTAATCTGATTATTGAACCCGGGAGGTCACTTATTGCTAATACTTGCTGCCTTGTTAACCGCGTCACTGGTGTCAAAACAAATGGCACGAAAAACTTTATTGTGATTGATGGCAGCATGGCTGAACTTATCCGTCCTAGTTTGTACGATGCTTATCAAGTAAGATTTTATGTGTATCATTAACTGGCTTGTTAGGAAATGGTACCGTGTCTTTCTGTCTTTTGAAGTTGTAGTAATCAGATGTTTATGTGTTTAACATATTTGATTGTTTATAGAGTTAATAGATAAACTGACCAAAAGGGGCCTTTTTTTACTAGTTAATTTGTAGTAAAAGTATCTCAAATCAGGTTTAGGCATGTTTGGCTTTGCGTTTGAAAGTGATTATGTAATTATTGTTTTTAACTGCTGCAGATAATCACTTACAAAACGCAGCGCCAAACACTCAAAATAAACAGTTTGGCTGTAGCTGGCATAAAACTAATTTGATCAAAACTAATAGAATGACCCCTAAATCGTTAGCGAAATATGCTTGTCTGAACACTATAAGCTGACTTAAGTTGCAATGCAGTTCCAAAATGCAAATCAAACACCTACCAACCGTTTATAAGAAAGTTAAGCATATGAATAATCCGTTGAATTCACTAGTCTACTTAACTTTATTTATTGAGAAATAAATAGTTTGATTGTAGCTCTAATGTATTTGAATGCAGCACATAGAGCTAGTTTCTCCTCCACCACCTGATGCTGCTGTTTCGACTTTTGATGTTGTGGGCCCGGTTTGCGAGTCTGCCGATTTCTTGGGAAAGAATAGGGAACTTCCTGCTCCAGCCAGGGTACAATGATCCACCTTTTTCTATAACATTTAGTGATATTAATATGAAATCTTCTTTATAATTTGTGATTTCCTTTTCAAATTTCTAGTTATTCGTGTAATGCTATAACAACTTCATGATCTGCAGGGTTCTGGGCTTGTAGTTCATGATGCGGGTGCCTACTGCATGAGCATGGCTTCAACTTACAACCTCAAGATGCGCCCACCTGAGTACTGGGTATGTTTTCTTCAAAGTTGACCTTTGAGGTCAAACTAACATATTTCAGTCTATGATATCAAGTAAATTATTTTGGAACTCACATCGATTATAAGTGAAGCAAATTTTTGTCAGGAGCTAGTTTGCTTCCGTTCCATTGCTAAAAGACAGTAAAAAAGATGATTAATTCTGGATTTAAATGATTATTGATTTGACTTTCAAAAGTCAACTGGGTTTTCATTTAATACTTGGCGGTTTTTGGGTAATTTTATTTAGTTGCTAATTGGTTAAAACGCTTAATTGATTTTAATGAAGGTTGAAGAAGATGGATCGGTTTCCAAAATCAGGCATGGGGAGACTTTTGACGATCATATGAGATACTTCGAGGGACTCTAGGTTCAACTAAGCGATTGTAATTTTTTTTAAGATTCCAAGTTCCCTTTATGGCGAAACTTTGTCATTTGCGAATATTCTACGAGTTGAATTCTTGGTTCTTTTGTGGGGTTTGTCTGCCATTGATGGCTGGTTTAACCTATAAATGCATCTTAGCATCTTCACTTTTAGCTTTTGAGTATGCATTTCTTTTTGCAGCTGGCCCCCCTTTTTTATGCTTTATATTATACAATCTAGACTAGATATTGAATACTATCTTATGATTTCATATAGCCTTTTTAAAATATGGTATTTGGATATTAAGGTTATGTTAACTATACAACTTTGAAAATAACCTATTTGACATGACATTCTCATTTTGATCTTGAGAAACATAAGCAAGTAGTTATCATATGTAAGTTTGGATCTTTTCAGAACAAAAGTTGTCTAAATACCTAAAAAAAGAATAGTCATTTGGAATTTATGCCTCCACAACTTTCAGTTCCATTTTTAAGACATCAAAGTATAGATTCTAAGACATTAAAGAAAGAGATGCTTTTACATCCTTTTTAGCTTTAACCTTTAATATTATCAATACAAAAGAGCATATCTTAATTCAGAGAATCAGAATTGATGCCTGTGGAATGGTTCATTTCCACCATTGATCCATTATTATACCGAAAAAGTTTTAAAAAGAAATACGAGCATCAAAGTTCAAACCTCTTGAGCAATAATTTTGGGTCAGCATTCAGGAGTCTATTTCTGAGCGCAAAACATCTTTGCGGAACCATGAAATATAAGGCTTGTGTGAAATATGTCACGAGTTTGACCCATCTCCCACGTCGTAAGAAACATTGTGAACATCTAAACATAAAACATTGTGAGCGTCGAAACATAAAACATTGTGAGCGTCTAAACACTGATTGAAGTGAGGCCCTTGGCAACGGTCGTATCGAGTCCAAAATGAATCAGGGTTAGGTTGCCCGTCGTAGCAACTTTTTTTTAAATATAAAGTAAATAACATGAGGGGGGGGAAAAAAATCCTTAATTGTATGTTCATTATGGATAGTTGCATTATTATTTGACTATGTGATCACTTAATTTGGTACATTCTCTTAAGAAATAACTATGTTCATTCTCAAAGAAACAAATTACAATAGATATTTGAAAGACGTTTTACATAAATCTCATGAACTTACAAAGGTCATGTACTAGTATAATTTTCTTCATACACCAATGTATGCTATGGGAGCTACCTCTTCATCTCTTAGAGATCTTTGTTGCCTTGCAATAAACTCCTCCACCGTGCGTCGAAACTCATCACTACTCAATACTTCCTTGGCACCAATGTTCTTTTCCGTGACTGAACGCCTCAGTTTCCGGTGAAGAATATGATCATTTTCTCGCTCGACTCTCATTACATTCTCCGATAAACTCCTAGAAATCTTCCTTTCTTTACTATTCACAACACGCTTCTCGCATCTATCAACGTACTCGTCATTAACATCTATTTTTCGCTCACAGTCAACTCGAGATCTAAATAACAAGATCAAAATGATCAAGTTTCCAATCACGAATACAAAAGTAGGGTTAAAAACCACGAATAAGGTTCCTTTCAACTGATCAGCTAAGAATATGATCTCGAATGGTAAATGTACGTAAAACTTAAATATTACGATGAGAAAAACTAGTATCTCGATAAATCTGAAGAGAGTTGTGAATGTATGATACTTCTTGTACTGAAAAATCGAGTTTGTTTTTTCGAGTTTGACGTTGGTAGAACTCATTGCTGAAGGAATTATGGATCATGAACTTCGATCATCAAAGCAGGATCGAGAGTGTTTTTGAGAGAAGTGGTGAAAGTGTGGTATTTATAGGCGCACAAAGTTACTCCAAGTTAAAGTATTAGGATACGAAGAAAGTATATGTTTTAAGAATATATTTTGTGTTCGTTTTTTTTCTTTTGTCTTGGTCTCCTTAACAAATTGATCAAAACATGGCATGTTTGCTTTTTTGTAAGTTGTCACATATATATCTCAACTTGTTACATACTTTTGGTCATCTACTGTTCTGGATTATATGAGTATCACATATCACTCGAAAAGTCTTGTAGCTATTATCACTAAGATGTGAGAGCTTTCAAGTTCTATTTCTGTTAGGTGCAAATAATTTTAAAGTGACCACTTTGAATCTGTGTGGCATTAATTAAGTTCAAACCCCTTGAATTAGTCGGTCAAAAGTAAGAAACCATGGTTACCGGGAAAAAAAAAATTGAATCCCTTTATTAAGACTTTCAAACCCTTACTGCTACGCTGCACGTTTGAATTTTATTAGACATACTCTTATGGTTCATTTTCTGTTTTGTAATATGTTATGTTATGGTAATTTAACTTGAAAATTTAGTGCACTTAGTATTTTGAAATTGTGTTTGTTTCTGACATCCAGTTCATCATTCTTTAGATACTGAAATAATAATATTAAATTCTCAAACGTAACTTGATAAAAGAAAAATGACATTCATCGTATATAAATACAGAACTAAACAAAGGCCGGATTCATTCATTGGATCCATATCCAGATTGTTGCCTTGAATTACTCCAATGGAGATAGATAAATTTTGGAATAAAATAGATTATTTAATTAGTGAAGCCTGACGAAATTGAGGCCCGTTTGGTTTGTAGATGAGTTTAGATTAGGATTTGGATTTGAATGTAAAATTGTAGATTATTATTTGGATTTAGATTTGGATTTGAGTAGGTAGGAGAAAAATATTATATATTTAATTAAAAATATTATTTTTAATTGGGTCAATTATATTACTTTATTACTTTAAATGTTATAAAAGTTTAAAAAAAAAATAATAAATTATGTGCGGTTGAAATTGTTCCGTAACTCTTATTAATGAAAAAAGTCAACAAGAATCAAAAGTATGTCAGAAAAAACCCAATGACTTTTGTTAAATCCCTTATTGAAGGGTATTAGTCACTGTTCAAAAACTAAATAATTCAAATCAAACATTTGATTTGTCTTTTCAAATCCTAAACCCGCCTACTCTCCCCAACCAAACTGCACCTAACTGTTGCTGGAACTGGTGTTGGTGCTGGAGATGGAGATTATTTATATAAGCTACATGAAGTAACTTTTGATTTTAAGAGATTATGAAAGATTTTATTTATTTATTTATTTATAATATCTTATAAGTTATGTCTGTCAAACAAAGATTTTTTTTAAGTAACTTATTTTTTGAAAAAATAAGCGTAATCACTCCATAATTTCATGTGCCAAACATGCCCAATATCTAGAAAACAAAAGACATTTAAGAAAAAGAGTGTGAGAGGTGTTACAATGCACACAAAGAATCAGCAGCGGAAATATCACAATAACCTTTGATTCACTTACTTAAAGGATTATTGTGAATAAGAATAGCCCAAAGAATACAAGAAATAAAAAACCCTCAAATTCTAGGGTTTCAAGTCAGGTTTTCAAGATCGGGATCCTACTTAGGATCGTTTTCGTCTTTGCAAGGTCGAGATCGTGAGATCGGATCGGGATCTGAAGATCATACTATGATGTCATTTTCTTACTAGTTTTTTTNGTAGTTTTTTTGGAATGATTAGATTCTTAAGATACTATGCGTCAGATCGGGATCTATAAGTCTATAAGCTTGGAATATATTACTTAGGATCGGAGTCGTTTTATCTTGGTATGCTAGTACAAAATGTAAAGTTCCTAGATCAGGATTCGGGACTTAAAAGCCACTGGAAACCAAAATCTTGAATTGGGATCGCTACCATTGTGGGGAGGGGGGGGGGGGGTTCGATACAATACAAAACACCCACTTTCAAGATCAAAAGCCTAAAAATCAGATCTACCAAAATTAACCAGTGATCTATCAAGTAACCACTACAGAATCACCACAAATAACTACCATATTGCCTTGAATTACTCCACCGAAGATAGATAAATTTTGGAGTAAAATAGATTATTTAATTAAAATTAACGAGATAAATTTATATGTGTGTTCAAGAAGCCTGGCTTTAATTAATGTTTAATAATCTAATACTCCCTCCGTCCCAAAATTATTGTCCCCTATTGACTTTTTCGGTCTTTTTTTCTCAACTTTGACTATAAATATTTTTGTTTGTGTTATACAATACTTAATGAAAATTATACCAATGAAAATACATTTAAAACTCAAACCGTTCATATATTTTGCATCAAGTATTATGTAATATAAACAAAAATACTTAAGGTCAAAGTTTAAAATTAAAGACCAAAAGGGTCAATAGGGGACAATAATTTTGGGACGGAGGGAGTAGTTAATTAAGGGGAAGGGATAATATCTCCTTCAAAATGTAAATTGTTTATTTTGAAACCTTTTTAGGTTAAACTAGATGAGTATCCGCGTTTAGCGGTGATGAGGTATAATAGTGTTACTTCGTGTGTACATAGTTTTTATGTGTATATATATGAATGTAGAGTAAAGGAGAGCGAAGAAAGTTCATGGATTAAATTCTAGTTAAGCATTTAATTTATTAATAAACAATATCATCTTTTTAAAGTAACGAGACAGCATGGCCCGTGCGATGCACGGGCTTTGTTCACCATAAAGAATCATCGGTTTTGCAATGGTTATGCGTATTTAGTTATTACTGTATATGCTTAGTCTTGATCGGGCAAACTCAACTGAATAAACGAAGTTTGTTTAAGTAAGCTTTGTGTACGTCGGCGCGTTGCGGAAGGCTTTTTGGGTGTTTTCCTAAAAGCACGATAGAACGCAATAAGAAGCAAAATACGTAAAAGCCAAATGTGTCAGATATGGAGGAATTACTCTAAACCTGTGTATAACTCAAATCTTATGAACTTATGTGCATTAAGAATTTTGTAAGATTAATCTCAACATGCCTATACTTCACATTCCTATAGAAAGGTAATAAAGATACATCATATTAATATTCAATATCTTATAACTAAAAAGAAGCATCTCTAGTTTCAAATTTGAGGCTTGTTGAAGCAACACTAATCACTTTATGGACCCTATCACCAGTTGTTATATTTTAAGGTAAAGAAACTTGATCTACTTGAATCCCATTTGCTATAGAGAGAATCGAGGACACATGTTGAGATTGTGAACCGCATCATTAGATCGACTCATGACATAGTCCAATGCATATGTTGTGCTTTCATGGAACTTCCCTTGAGCCGTGTACAGAACCACACTTCCAATACTGTGAGACATATTATACATCAATTAGTACATGAAACACACCCACATAAACTAATGCGTATTAATTATATATTGTCTTACATGGCGGCAACGGTGAAGATTTGCATTTAGCATTTATCATTGTAAT